>JAREIK010002279.1:133625-211305 GCA_029783825.1 Sapria himalayana | reverse complement strand
AATATTTCAATAAAAATTATAATAAATAGAAATAAAAAATTAGATTTATTAATTATTAAATAGTATATAGTCGTTAATGGTTTATGTATTTAGGCATTATGGGGTTTTGGAGTTTACTGATTTAACTGTGTATGCATTTAGTCCTTTATAGGTTTTATTTAAGAAAAAAAATAAAAAGGAAATTATTTTTATTATTTTTTGATATTTTCAAAGGTTATAACCTTTGAAAATATAAAAATTTTTAAATTTTTTTCAAAAGTGAATAAATATTTATCTATAATAATAATAATAATAATAATTATATATCATATAAATTCAATATAAATAATTTTATTCATAGATATTCTAATATTTATCAAAAAATAAATTAAAAATCTATTATGAAAAGATTAATATTATTTAAAATATAATATCAAAATCTAAAATGATTCAAAAGCAAAGCAAAATATATTACTTAATAATAATTATTTGTTTTTAAATTTTTATTCTTTTTATAAGCTTATCTATTTTTTGATGAAAAATAATTTTTAAAAATTATATTTTTAACTCATAATTTATTTTATAATTAATATATATATATAAATAAAAAACTAAACAATCAAATGAATTTTTTAAATTAAAATGAAAATAAATAAAAATTAGATTTATTAATTATTATTAGGGGATACCCGTTTTTAAACGCTTTCTATATAGGGTATCGAGATTTTGTCGTTTAGTGATTAAGTGTTTAGGCATTAATAATTTATAGGTTTTATTTAAATAATGAAATAATAAAAAAATATTTTTTTTTGTTTTTTCACATTTTTCAAAGTTATAATCTTTGAAAATATACTAATATTTAAAACTTTTTTGAAAAGTGAATATAATATTTAGTTATAAAAATATTAAATTTATATATCAGATTAAATCTAAATATAATATTTTTATTGCTAAATATTTCTATAATGATCAAAAAATAATTAAAATATATTCTTAATTAGTGTATATCAATTAAAATCTAATTACAAACCTAAAATGATTCAGAAAACAAAGTAAAATCTATTACTATAATAATATTTTGTTTTTAATTTTTTTCTTATTTTAATAAGTTGATCTATATTTTTTTTGTTGAAAAATAATGTATATAAATTTTATTTTTCTACATATAATTATTTTGTAATTAATATTTATATAAAAATAAACAAATTAAAAAATTAAAATTAATATTTAAAATTATAATGAACAAAATAAAATGAGATTATTGTTTATTATTTAGATATATCTGATTAACTAAATTATCTATTAGGGTTTTCGAGAGTTTAGAAGTTATTCATTAAGTATTTAGGCAATTAGTGGTTTATAGGTTTTATTTAAAATAATTAAATAACAAATAAATTATTTTTGATATTTTTTCAAAATTATAAGATTATAACCTTTGAAAATATAATAATTTTAAAATTTTTTAAAAATGTGAAACAATATTAGTAATTAATAATATTATTATAATAACAATATATAATATAAACTAAATGATAAACAATTTTATGGTAGATATTATATCAATTATTAAAAAATAAATTTAATAAACTATTATTAATATGATGATATAAATTAAATTTAATTACAAAAACTAAAATGATAAAATCAAAGTAATTATTACTAAATAATAATTTTTGTTTTTTAGCTTTGCCTCTTTTATGAGATTATATATTTTTTTGATAAAAAATAAATTATTAAATTATATCTGTATCACACATATTTTATTTTGTAATTAATATTTCAATAAATTATTTAAATTATATTTAAGGTTTACGAGTTTAAAGATTTAAGTATTTAGGGGACTTCGGGGTTTAAGAGCTTTAGAGATTTATTTGTTAGGTATTTAATGGTTTATAAGTTTTATTTAACAATGATATAACAAAAAATTTATTTTTTGTTATTTTTTCTCATTTTGAAGGTTATAACCTTGGAAAATATAACAATTTTTAATTTTTTAAATGTGAATACTATATTTAGTTATGATAATAATAATAATTATATATCATATAAATTCAATATAACTAATTATATGATCGATATTATATTATGATCAAAAAATAAATTAATAAACTATTATCAATAAGTTAGATATTATTTAAATATATTTGTAAAACATAAATTTATTCAAAATCAAAGTAAAATAAATTACTAAATAATAATGTTTTTGATTGTTTTGCTTCTTTTTATAAGTTTATATTTTTTGTTCTTTAAAGTATATTATTTAAATTATATTGTCTTCTTCATAATATTATTTGTAATTTATAATTCTATAAAAATAAACTAAAAAATAATTAAAATAAATAATTTAAAATTATATTGAATCCAAATAAAAGTGAGATTTATTATTTATTATTTTAGGATATAAAGTTTTAATGGTTAGGTTTTTAGGTGTTTTTGGGGGTTTAGTGATCTAAGTTTTTATGCATTTAGTGATTGATAGTTTTATTTAAAGTAATGAAGAAACAAAAATTAAATTTTTTGTTTTTTTAATTTTTAAAGGTAACCTTTGAAAATATGACTAAATTTTAATTTATTAAATTGTGAATATAATATTCAGTCATAATATCTTAATAATTATATATAATGTAAACTCAATATAAATATTTTATTAATATATATTATAATAATGACAATAAATAATTACTAAACTATTATTAAAAAGAATGATATAAATTAAAATATAATTGCAAAATCCAAACAGATACAAATTAAAATAAAATATTTTACTAAATAATAAATTTGTTTTTAAAATTGTTGCCTATTTTTATAAGCTTATATTTATTTTGATGAAATACAAATAATTAAAATTTATATGTCTCACTAATAATTGATTTTGTAATTAAGTATTTCTATAAAAATAAAGTGATAAATAATTAAAATAAAAATTTAAAATTATACTGAAATAAAAATTAAAATGAGATTTATGATTTATTATATGGTATACCAGTTAATGATTTTGAGATTTAAATTTTTCTAAATGTGAATACCAATATTTAGTTATCATAGTATTAATAATCATACAATCATATAAATTCAATATAAACAATTTTATTGAAGTTATTATAATAATAATCAAAAATTAAATTAATAAAACTATTAATAAAAAGAAAGATATTAAATAAAAATTATTTAGAAAACCCAATTGATTCAAAATTAAAGTAAAATATATTATAGAATAATAATTTTTAATTTTTAAATTTTTACTTCTTTTATATGCGTATATATATTATTTCATTAAAAATAAATAATTTAAATTATATTTGTCACACTTATAATTTATTTTGTAATAAATATTTCTATAAAAATAAACTAATAAATAATTAAAATCAATATTTAATATTATAATAAATAGAAATAAAAATTAGATTTATTATTTATTATGTATTATATATCGGTTTAATGGTTATTGTATTTAAGCATTACGGGGTCTACGAGTTTAATTATTTAAATGTGTATGCATTTAGTAGTTTATATGTTTTATTTAAAAAATAAAAAAACAAAAAATTTATTTTTATTATTTTTTGATATTTTCAAAGGTTATAACCTTAGAAAATATAATAATTTTTAAATTTTTTTTCAAAAGTGAATTCAATATTTAGTTATAATAATCATATATATATATATATATATATATATATATATATCATATAAATTCAATATAAACTATTTTATTGATAAATATTCTAATAATGATCAAAAGATTAATTAATAATCTATTATTAATAGGATAGATATCAATTTAATATATTACAAAACCTAAAATGATTCAGAAGCAAAGCAAAAAATATTACTATATAATAATTTTTTGTTTTAAAATTTTATTTTTCTTTTAAAAAGTTTAACTATATTATTTTGATGAAAATTAATTTATATAAATTATATTTGTGTAACTCATAATTTATTTTGTAATTAATATTTATATAAAAATAATTAAATAAATAATTAAATTTGAATATTTAAAATTAAAATGAAAAAAATGAGATTTATTCTTTATTATTTAGGATATACTAGTTTAATTTAAATTAAATCTATCTCACTAAGAATTTATTTTGTAATTAATATTTCTATAAAAATAAACTGATAAATAATTAAAATAAAAATTAAAATTATACTGAATAATTAAAATAATTTATTTTGTTCATCTCTCAACTCTAGAATGATTGCTAAAGCTCTAACCAAAATAATAGGAGCTTTTACTTTATCTCTATTATGTCTCATCATATTTGATGTTGAATCACTAGGCTATCAAAGGTAATTTGACTCATGTACGCTAACAGACTAAACCAAAGTTGTGCCCCTATGTGTTCAAATAGCTAGTTGTTGAGGATGCTATTTATATTGATTATTGTAATTTCTTCTAAAATATCTCTCATGCACACACTCAAAGCAATTTTTTTAAAACATAGTTCACATCTAAAAAACTAACCACCTTGTAGCCTATTAGAACAAACTAGCCCGAGGGTGGTTTGAGCAGGGCAAGAAGTATGGGCTCTCTTTCAATCAAGAATCAAAAAATTTATTCTATTGGCATGTCTAAGCCTTTTTTTATATCCTCATGGGTATGAAAAGTATCATTTCTTTCTTTTTATATTAAATGAGTTATTTAAACATGCTCACAATACCCAAAAAGGTGTAAATGAATCATATTCAAACGTATAAAAGGTTTTAATCATTGCTCTAAATATTAGTTTGCATATTGACACTTGAGGTCACAAATTAAAGGAAAAGGCCATAGTGATATTTTCAATCCCAAAAATTTTAGCTATATAAAGTTATAAAGAGTAGTACTCGAGCTTTAACTATTTCTAGGGTCATGAATTTTGCTCTCAAGGAATGTCCAAAGTTACAATCATTCATAGTGCAATGACTTTGCAATATAAAGATAAAATGCACAAGCTATGGACATATCCAATACTGTGACCCAGTATTATAGTGATTAAATATGTATTCATGATCATTCTTAGTGCCATAAAAATATGTTCAAAAGAGAGACACAAGTTATGGCATATTCTCATCTATATGATTTTGTGTTCTAGAGACAAAATATACAATCATGATCATTTCTAATTCTACAATAATCTAAAGCAAGAAAGTGACTGAATCGATAACTCACCCCTTGAGTCATGACTTTGTGTTACATATACAAAAAGATAAATATGTGACTTCCTAAAAGCTGTGAATTTCAATTTAAATTTAACACTTAGTCATTTAATTATAAAAGTGCAAAACATTAGATTTAGGATTTAGGGTTTATGGATTAGGGTTATAGTTTAGGGTTTAAGGTTTATGATTTAAAGTTTAGGGTTTATGGTTTTTTTTTGTTTTTTTTGGAAAATAGACACTTTATTTATCATTTATGCACACAACATACAAGAGACTAAAAGTGTGACAAATTTAGGCCAGCCCATCAAATTTTATGCACCTTGATGATTCTATGCATAAAATACATAAAAAAACATAATGCCTAATAATTCCAAGCGTACAAATACAACTAAAATCCCCTGGCATTCCCGAACTTCAGAGTTGGCATTGAGTCATTATGCGCACTACGTCTTTTCCATTCAAATTTGTCCAAGCCTTTTGGAGGAACCTGAATGATGCACCATATTAAAACTATGCAAATATAAGATTGTGCATGTATGTGATATGAAGCATCAAGCGTTTGCCTATGTCATTGTTATGCAATGGAATACATGTAAAACTGAATACCCATAAAGCCCCAAGTCCATATCTACTGCACATTGTCAATTCATTCTCACCTCTGAATTCCACATTCTTTTCCTTCAATGATCCTCAAAAGAGTATCTCTTGTGTTACAATGCTTCCTTTTCAAGCTCCAAGAAGTGGCTATATGTTGCACCGACAAAATATCAAAAAATTTGGATGCATTGGTGTGCATGTGTGATGAGGTCCATCTCATAGTCTAATTATCTACGCGTACAACCAAGCTAAAATACACGTAAAATTACAAAATGCTATAAAGATTGGTATTCTACTTTTGGGAGTGTAGTATCACCTAATGTGTATTTACAAAATGCATTAGTGTGCCCCACCTAGAGATACTCAGGGGTCCAGTTTCCCTCATTGCATGCTACATAGAGAACATATAAGATTGTGCATGTGAGTATTTCATGATTCGTCTCTACAAGTACATGGTGCATACAGTCTAAAATACAAATAAGACTACAAACAAAAACTACAAGTTTGAATCTTTCACTCTCGTGTGGCTGGTCTGGACTCGATTGCTTACTGGCCCTGCTTGGTTATGCTTCGGATTTTTTCAGCTCTACAATTAATCACGGAATACCCTCTACACATGTTGGGTTACGGTTGGGTGGCCCTCTATGCTGCTTGATTCGACTAGTGGGACCCACTCCAAGCTACTCATGGGTTTAATCCCGACCACTTTGCTATGTCTCGTCAGTTGTCTGAATGTTATCATCCCGGCTTGCTTGTGGGGTTCTCTACAAGCTGGTAGCCCATACTTCTGGATGCTTCCAGGACTTGCTGTCCCCTCTCAATGCTACACTAATATGGACAAGAATATGTGCACGTGTGTACTGTGGTCCGTTGCTATGTATGTGTGGAGCAGCAGTATCAGGGTTTAGGAGTTTATTAATTTATGTATTTAGGTATTTTGTGGTTTATAGGTTTTATTTAAATAATTAAATAATAAAAAAATTATTTTTATGATTTTTTCTCAATTTCAAGGTTATAACCATTGAAAATATTATAATTTTTAATTTTTTTTCAAATGTTAATACAATATTTAATTATAATAATCATAAAAACTAAATATCATGTAAATTAAATATAAATAATTTTATTGATCGATATTATAATACTGATTATAAAATAGATTAATAAACTATTATTAATAAGATAGATATTAATTAAAATATATTTGCAAAACCTAAAATGATTCAAAATCAAAGTAAAATATTTTACTAAATAATAATTTTTTATTTTTAAATTTTTGATTCTTTTTATAATCTTATAAATTTTTTTGATGAAGATAATTTATTTAAATTTTATTTATCTCATTCATAATTTTATTTTGCAATTAATATTTCTATAAAAATAAACTAATAAATAATTAAAATGAATATTGAAATTATAATGAATACAAATAAAAATGAGATTTATGATTAATTATTTAGGGTATACCATTTAATGGTTTAAGTATTTAGGAGTATAGGAGTTTAGTGATTTATGTGTTTAGGCATTTAGTAGTTTATATGTTTTATTTAAATAATGAAATAACAAAAAAATTATTTTTCAAAGTTTTTATCAATTTTGAAGGTTATAATCTTTATAAATATAATAATTTTTAAATTTTTTTCAAATGTGAATACAATATTTAGTTATAATAAACTTAATAATTATATTTCATGTAAATTAAAAAAACAATTTTATTGATAGATATTAATAAACTAAATATAATTATAATTATAATAATGATCAAAAAATAAATTAATAAACTATTATTTATTTATAGATATTTATATATTATTTATAAATACTTAAACCTTTAAAGATGGTTTAAATGTTTAAGTATTTAAGGGTTTTGGGGTTTGGTGGTTTAGGAGTTTAAAGAGTTAAGCATTTAGGCATTTAGTAGTTTATAGGTTTTATATAAACAATAAAATAAAAAAAAATTATTTTTGTGATTTTATCTCATTTTCAAAGAGGATAACTTTTAAAAATATAATAATTTTTAAATTATTTTCAAATGTAAATATAATATTTAGTTATAATAATCTTAATAATTATATATCATGTAAATGCAATATAAACAATTTTATTCATAAATATTGTAATAATAATCAAAAAATAATTTAATAATCTATTATTAATAAGATAGATATCAATAAAAATATAATTACAAAACCTAAAATGATTCAGAAGCAAAGCAAAATATATTACTATAAAATAATTTTTTGTTTTGAATTTTTTTTTCTTTTAAAAAGATTATTTATATTTTTATGATGAAAAATAATTTATATAAATTATATTTGTCTAACTCATAATATATTCTGTAATTAATATATTTATAAAAATAAACAAATAAATAATTAAAATGAATATTTAAAATTATAATGAAAAAAAATTTGATTTATTATTTATTATTTAGGGATATTGGTTTAATTTAAATTAGATATTTCTCACTAATAATTTATTTTGTAATTAATATTTCTATAAAAATAAACTTATAAATATTTAAAATAAAAATTTAAAATTATACTGAATAAAATTTAAAATGAGATTTATTATTTATTATTACTGTATACCAGCTTAATGGATTAAGAATTTAATGGTTTTTTCATTTAGGATTTTATCGATTTATGTTTTTTGGCTTTTAGTGGATTATACGTTTTATTTAAAAAAATAAAATATCAAAAAAAAATTTATAATTTTTTCTCATTTTCATAGGTTATAACCTTTGAAAATATAATAATATTTAAAATTTTTTGAAATGTGAATATAATATTTAGTTATAATAATATTAATAATTATATATCATATAAATTAAATATAAACAATTTTATTGAATGATAATATAATAATGATCAAATATAAATTAATAAACTATTGATAAAAAGATTGATATTAATTAAAAAATATTTAGAAAACCCAAATTGATTTAAAATAAAGTAAAATATATTACTGGATAATAATTTTTAATTTTAAATTTTTACTTCTTTTATAAGCATATATTTTTTTTGATTAAAAATAAATTAATTAAAATATATATGTCGCTCTCAGAATTTAATTTGTAATAAATATTTCTATAAAAATAAACTAATAAATAATTAAAATGAATATTTCAAATTATAATAAATAGAAATAAAAATTAGATTTATTAATGATTAAGTAGTATATAGTGGTTAAATGGTTTATGTAATTAGGCAGTAATGAGTTTTAGCAGTTTACTGATTTAACTGTGTATGCATTTAGTGGTTTATAGGTTTTATTTAAAAAATAAAATGATAAAAAATTTATTTTTATTTTTTTTTGATATTTTCAAAGGTTATAACCTTTGAAAATATAATAATTTTTAAATATTTTTTAAATATAAATACAATATATAGTTATAATAATTATTATATTTATATATCATATAAATTCAATATAAACAATTTTATTGATAAATATTCTAATAATGATCAAAAATTAAATTAATAATCTTTTATTAATAAGATAGGTATTAATTAAAATATAATTACAAAACCTAAAATGATTCAGAAGCAATGTAAAATATATTACTATATGATAATTTTTTGTTTTTATTATCTTGTTTTAATAAGTTTATCTATATTTTTTTGCTGAAAAATAATTTATATAAATAATATTTAATTAATGTATAATTTATTTTGTAATTAATATTTATATAAAAATAAACAAATAAATAATTAAAATGAATATTTAAAATTATAATGAAAAAAATAAAAATGAGATTTATTATTTATTATTTAGAAAATACCTGTTTAAAAATTTATCTACTTAGAGTTTTCGAGATTTAGAAGATATTGATTTACGTATTTAGGCATTTAATGGGTTATAGCTTTTATTCAAACAATGAAATAACAAAAAATTTATTTTTCCTATTTTTTAAAATTTTCAAATGTTACAATTGAAAATATAATAATTTTAAAATTTTTTTAAAATGTGAATACAATATTTAGTAATAATAAATATTATAACTATATATAATATAAACTAAATATAAACAATTTTATTGATAATATTATATCAATTATGAAAAAATAAATTAATAAACTATTATTAATATGATACATATAAATTAAAATATAATAAAAAAACCTAAAATGATATAAAAACAATGTAAAATTTATTACTAAATAATAATTTATATTTTTTAGTTTTTGCTTCTTTTCATAAGCTAATATATTTTTTTGATGAAAAATAAATTATTTAAATTATATTTGTATCACTCAAAAT
Organism: Sapria himalayana; assembly: GCA_029783825.1. Taxonomy (NCBI): domain Eukaryota; kingdom Viridiplantae; phylum Streptophyta; class Magnoliopsida; order Malpighiales; family Rafflesiaceae; genus Sapria; species Sapria himalayana. The sequence continues at coordinate 201,324 of JAREIK010002279.1, read as the reverse complement.
TTATTTTGTAATTAATATTTCAATATATTATTTAAATTATATTTAAGGGTTATGAGTTTTAATGTTTAAGTATTTAGGGGCTTCGGGGTTTAGGAGTTTAGAGATTTATGTGTTTAGTCATTTAATTGTTTATAAGTTTTATTTAAACAATGATATAACAAAAAAATTATTTTTGTTATTTTTTATCATTTTTGAAGGTTATAACCTTTGAAAATATAACAATTTTTAAATTTTTTTTATATGTGAATACAATATTTAGTAATGATAATATTAATAATTATATATCATGAAAATTCAATATAAACAATTATATTGATAGATATTATATTAATGATCAAAAAATAAATTAATTAACTATTATTAATAAAATAGATATTTTTAAAATATATTAGCCAAACATAAATTTCTTTAAAATCAAAGTAAAATATATTAGTAAATAATAATTTTTTTGATGTTTTGCTTTTTTTATAAGTTTATAATTTTGGTTATTTAAAGTAAATTATTTAAATTATATTTGTCTTCCACATAATTTATTATTAATTTATAATTCTATAAAAATAAAGTAATAAATAATTAAAATATATATTTAAAATTATAATGAATACAAATAAAATTGTGATTTATTAATTATTATTCAGGATATACTAGTTTAATGGTTTAAGTATATAGGTGTTTTGGGGTCTAGTGATTTAAGTGTTTAGGACTTTAGTGATTTATAGTTTTTATTTATAGAATAAAAAAATAAAAAATCAATTTTTTTTGATTTTTTTTAAGTTTTGAAGGTTATAACCTTTGAAAATATAATAATTTTTATTTTTTTAAATGTTAATATAATATTTAGTTATAATATTCTTAATAATTATATATATTATAAACTCAATATAAATAATTTTATTAATAGATATTATAATAATGATCAATAAGAAAATTAATAAACTATTATTAATAAGAATGATATAAATTAAAATATAATTGCAAAAACTAAAATAATTCAAAATCAAAATAAGATATATTACAAAATAATAAATTTTTGTTTTTAAAATTTTGCCTCTTTTTATAAGCATATATATATATATATTTTGATAAAATATAAATTATTTAATATAGATCTCTCACTAATAATTTATTTTTTAATTAATATTTCTATAAAAATAAACTCATAAATAATTAAAATAAAAATTTAAAATTATACTTAATAAAAATTAAAATGAGTTTTATGATTTATTATTAATGTATACCAATTTAATTGTTTAAGTATTTAAAAGTTTTGTCGTTTAGGACTTTACCGATTTATGTTTTTAGGTATTTAGTGGGTTATAGGTTTTATTTTAACAATAAAATAACAAAAAAAATTGTAATTTTTTGTCATTTTCATTGGTTATAACCTTTGAAAATATAATAATATTTAAAATTTTTTGAAATGTGAATACAATATTTAGTTATAATAATTTTAATAATTATAAATCTTATAAATTCAATATAAACAATTTTATTGATAGATATTATAATAAGGATTAAAAATTAAATTAAGAAACTAATAATAATAAGATTAATATTAATTAAAAAATATTTACAAAACCCAAATTGTTTCAAAATTAAATTAAAAAATATTACTGGATAATAATTTTTAATTTTTAAATTTTTACTTCGTTTATAAGCCTACATATATTTTTTTATTAAAAATAAATTATTTAAATTATATTTGTCACACTCATAATTTATTTTTTAATAAATATTTCTATAAAAATAAACTTATAAATAATTAAAATGAATATTTAAAATAATAATAAATTGAAATAAAAATTAGATTTCTTAATTATTAAGTAGCATATATTGGTTTAATGATTTATGTATTTAAGCATTACGTTCCTTATGAGTTTAATAATTTAACTATGTATGCATTTACTGGTTTATAGGTATTATATAAAAATTAAAATAACATAATATTTATTTTTTTATTATTTTTTGATATTTTCAAAGGTTATAACCTTTGAAAATATAATAATTTTTAAATTTTTTTCAAAAGTGAATTCAATATTTAGTTATAATAATCATTATATTTATATATCATATAAATTCAATATAAACAATTTTATTGATAATTATTCTAATAAATATCAAAAAATAAATTAATAATCTATTATAAATAAGATAGATATCAATTAAAATATAATAAAAAATCCTAAAATGATTCAGAAGAAATTAAAATATATTACTATATAATAATTTGTTGTTTTGAAATTTTTGTGTCTTTTAAAAAGTTTATCCATATTTTTTTGATGAAAATTAATTTATATAAATTATATTTGTCTAACTCATAATATATTTTTTAATTAATATTTATATAAAAATAAACAAATAAAAAATAAAAAGAATATTTACAATTATAATGAAAAAAATAATAATGAGATTTAATCTTTATTATTTGGGTATACTAGACTAATTTAAATTAGATATGTCTCACTAATAATTTATTTTGTAATTAATATTTCTATAAAAATAAACTAATAAATAATTAAAATAAAAATTTAAAATTATACTGAATAAAAATTAAAATGAGATTTATGAATTATTATTAATGTATACAAGTTTAATATTTTAAGTATTTAGAGGTTTTGTAGTTTATGACTTGAGCGATTTATGTTTTTAGATATTTAGTGGTTTATTGGTTTTATTTAAACAATAAAATAACAAAAAAAATATTTGTATTTTTTTAGTCATTTTCATTGGTTATAACCTTTAAAAATATAATAATAGTTAAAATTTTTTGAAATGTGAATACAATATTTAGTTATATTAATTTTAATAATTATATATCATATAAATTTAATATAAACAGTTTTATTGATAGATATTATAATAATGATCAAAAATTAAATTAATATACTATTAATAATAAGATTAATATTAATTAAAAAATATTTACAAAACCCAAATTGATTCCAAATTAAAGTAAAAAATATCACTAGATAATAATTTTAAAATTTTAAATTTTAACTTATTTTATAAGCGTATATATTTTTTTTGATTAAAAATAAATTATTTAAATTATATTTGTCGCAATCATAATTTAATTTGTAATAAATATTTTTATAAAATAAACTTATAAATAATTAAAATGAATATTTAATATAATAATAAATTGAAATAAAAATTAGATTTCTTAATTATTTAGTAGTATATAGCAGTTTAATGGTTTAAGTATTTAGACATTACGGGCCATAGGAGTTTACTGATTTTACTGTGTATGCATTTAGTGGTTTATAGGTTTTATTTAAAAACTAAAATAACAAAATATTTATTTTTATTATTTTTTGATAATTTCAAAGGTTACATTTGAAAATATAATAATTTTTAAATTTTTTTTCAAATGTGAATTCAATATTAAGTTATGATAATCCTTATATTTATATATCATATAAATTCAATATAAACAATATTATTTATAAATATTTTAAAAATGAGCAAAAATAAATTAATAATCGATTATAAATAAGATAGATATCAATTAAAATATAATAAAAAAACCTAAAGTGATTCAGAAGATATCAAAATATATTCCTATATAATAATTATTTATTTTGAATTTTTTTTTCTTTTAAAAAGTTTATCCATATTTTTTTGATGAAAATTAATTTATATAAATTATATTTGTCTAACTTATAATTTATTTTTTAATTTATATTTATATAAAAATAAACAAATAAATAATTAAAATGTATATTTAAAATTATAATGAAAAAAGATATATTGAGATTTATTCGTTATTATTTTGGGTATACAAGTATAATTTAAATTAGATCTGTCACACTAATAATTTATTTTGTAATTAATATTTCTATAAAAATAAACTGATAAATAATTAAAATAAAAATTTAAAATTATATTGAATAAAAATTAATAATTATTACTGAATAATAATTATTAATTTTTAAATTTACTTCTTTAATAAGTGTATATATATTTTTTGATAAAAATAAATTATTTAAATTATATTTGTTGTAGGCATAATTTATTTTGTAATAAATATTTTTATAAAAATAAACTGATAAATAATTAAATGAATATTTAAAATTATAACAAATAGAAATAAAAATTAGATTTATTTAAAATTAGATTTATGTATTATATATTGGGTTAATGGTTTCTGTATTTAGGTATTACGGGGTTTAGGAGTATACTGATTTAATTGTGTGTGCATTTCATGGTTTATAAGATTTATTTAAAAAATAAAATAACAAAAAATTTATTTTTATTATTTTTTGATATTTTCAAAGGTTTAACCTTTGAAAATATAATAATTTTTAAATTTTTTTCAAAAGCTAATTCAATTTTTAGTTATAATAATCATTATATTTATATTTCATATAAATTCAATATAAACAATTTTAGTGATTAATATTATAATAATGATCAAAACATTAATTAATAATTTATTATTAATAAGATAGATATCAATTAAAATATAATTACAAAACATAAAATGATTCATAAGCAAAAAAAAATATATTTCTATATAATAATTTTTTGTTTTGTAATTTTATTTTATTTTAAAAAGTTTATCTATATTTTTTTGATTAAATATAATTTACATAAATAATATTTGTCTAACACATAATTTATTTTTTAATTAATATTTATATAAAAATAAACAAATAAATAATTAAAATGAATATTAAAAATTATAATGAAAGAAAATGAAATTTATTATTTATTATTAAGGGCATACCGGTTTAATTTAAATTATATCTGTCTCACTAAGAATTTATTTTGTAATTAATATTTCTATAAAAATAAACTAATAATTAATTAAAATAAAAATTTAAAATTATACTGAATAAAAATTAAAATGAGATTTATGATTTATTATTAATGTATATCAATTTAATAGTTTAAGTATTTAGAGGTTTTGTCGTACAGGTGTTTAGTGATTCATGTTTTTAGGGGTTTAGTGGTTTATAGGTTTTATTTAAACAATAAAATAACAAATAAAATTATGTAATTTTTGTCAAATTCATAGGTTATAACCTTTTAAAAAAATAATAAATTTAAATTTTTTTAAAAATGTGAATACAATATTTAGTAATAATAATCCTTACAATTATATATTATATTAACTAAATATAGACAATTTTATTGATAGATATGATATCAATTATCAAAAAATAAATTAATATGTTATTATTAATATGATAAATATAAATTAAAATATAATTAAAAAACCTAAAATGATTCAAAAACAATATAAAATTTATTACTAAATAATAATTTTTATTTTTAAGTTTTTGCTTCATTTTATAAAGTTATATATTTTTTTGATGAAACATAAATTATTTAAATTATATTTGTATCACTCATAATTTATTTTGTAATTAATATTTCAATATATTATTTAAATTATATTTAAGGTTTACGAGTTTAAAAGTTTAAGTATTTAGGGGCTTCGGAGTATAAAAGTTTAGAGATTTATGTGTTTAGGCATTTAATGGTTTATACGTTTTATTTAATCAATGATATAACAAAAAATTTATTTTTGTTATTTTTTATCATTTTTGATGGTTATAACCTTTGAAAATATAACAATTTTTAAATTTTTTTATATGTGAATACTATATTTAGTTATGATAAACTTAATAAGTATATATCATGTAAATTCAATATAAATAATTATATTGATAGATATTATATTAATGATCAAAAAATAAATTAATAAATTATTATTAATAAGAAAGATTTTATTTAAAATATATTTGCAAAACGTAAATTTATTCAAAATCAAAATAAAATATATTACTAAATAATAATTTTTTTGATGTTTTGCTTCTTTCTATAAGTTTATATTTTTTTTCATTAAAAGTAAATTATTTAAATTATACTTGTCTTCATCATAATTTATTTTTAATTTATAATTCTAAAAAAATAAACTAATACATAATTAAAATGAATATTTAAAAGTATTATGAATACAAATAAAATAGAGATTTATTATTTATTATTAAGAATATACTAGTTTAAGGGTTTAAGTATTAAGGTGTTTTGGGGTTTAGTGATTTAAGTGTTTAGGCCTTTAGTGATTTATAGTTGTTTTTTAAAGAATGAAAAAATAAAAAATTTAATTTTGTTATTTTTTTTTAATTTTTGAAGGTTATAACCTTTGAAAATATAATAATTTTTAATTTTTTTAAAATGTGAATATATTATTTAGTAATAATAATTTTAATAATTATATATAATGTAAACTCAATATAAATAATTTTATTAATACATATTATAATAATGATCAATAAAAAGTTAATAAACTATTATTAATAAGAATTATATAAATTAAAATATAATTGCAAAATCTAAAATGATTCAAAATAAAAATAAAATATATTACTAAATAATAAATTTTTGTTTTTAATATTTTGCCTCTTTTTATAAGGATATATATTTTTTTTGATGAAAAATCAATTATTTATATTAGATCTGTCTCACTAATAATTTATTTTTTAATTAATATTTTTATAAAAATAAACTGATAAATAATTAAAAGAAAATTTTAAAATTAAACTTAATAAAAATTAAATTGAGATTTATGATTTTTTTTATGTACACTTGTTTAATGCTTTAAGTATTTACAAAGCCCATATTGATTCAAAATTAAAGTAAAAAATACTACTGTATAATAATTTTTAATTTTTTATTTTTACTTCTTTTATAAGCATATATAATTTATTTGATTAAAAATAAATTATTTAAATTATATTTGTCGTGCTCATAATTTATTTTGTAATAAATATTTCAATAAAAATAAACTAATAATAATTAAAATCAATATTTAAAATTATAATAAATTAAATAAAAATTAGATTTATTAATTATTAAATAGTATATAGCGGTTTAATGGTTTATTTATTTAGGAGTTTTCCGATTTACCTATATATGGATTTAGTGGTTTATATGTTTTTTTAAAAAATAAAATAACAAAAAATTTATTTTTTTTATTTTTTGATATTTTCAAAGGTTATAACCATTGAAAATACAATAAATTTTAAATTTTTTTCTAATGTGAATAAATCTTTAGTTATAATAAATATTATATTTATATATCATATAAATTTAATATAAACAATATTTCAATAAATTAATTATTTAAAGTATATTTGTATCACTCATAATTTATTTTGTAATTAATATTTCAATAAATTATTTAAATTATATTTAAGGTTTACGAGTTTAAAGGTTTAAGTATTTAGGGGCTTCGGGGTTTAAGAGTTTAGAGATTTATGTGTTTAGGTATTTAATGGTTTGTAAGTTTTATTTAAACAATGATATAACAGAAAATTTATTTTTTGTTATTTTTTCTCATTTTTTAAGGTTATAACCTTTAAAAATATAACAATTTTTAAATTTTTTTAAAATGTGAATACTATATTTAGTTTTGATAATATTAATAATTATATATCATATAAATTCAATATAAACAATTATATTGATAGATATTATATTAATGATCAAAAAAAATTAATAAACTATTATAAATAAGATAGATATTATTTAAAATATATTTGCAAAACCTAAATTTATTCAAAATCAAAGTAAAATAAATTACTAAATAATAATGTTTTTGATGTTTTGCTTCTTTTTATAAGTTTATATTTTTGTTCTTAAAAGCATATAATTTAAATTATATTTGTTTTCCTCATAATATATTTTGTAATTTATAATTGTATAAAAATAAACTAAAAAATAATTAAAATGAATATTTAAAATTATAAATAATACAAATAAAAGTGAGATTTATTATTTATTATTCAGGACATACAGTTTTAATGGTTTAGGTATTTAGGTGATTAGGGGTTTAGTGGTTTAAGTGTTTATGCCTTTAGTGATTTATTGTTTTTATTTAAAGAATGAAAAAACAAAAAATTTAATTTTATATTTTTTTTTAATTTTCGAAGGTTATAACCTTCGAAAATATAATAATTTTTAATTTTTTTAAAATGTGAATAAAATATTTAGTTATAATAATCTTAATAATTATATATAATGTAAACTCAATATAAATAATTTTATTAATAGATAATATAATAATGATCAATAAATAATTAATACACTATTATTAAAAATAATCATATAAACTAAAATATAAATGCAAAATCTAAAATGATACAAAATCAAAATAAAATATTTTACTAAATAATAAATTTTTGTTTTTAAAATTGTGCCTATTTTTATAAGCTTATATTTTTTTTTGATTAAATATAAATTATTTAAATTATATCTGTCTCACTAATAATTTATTTTGTAATTAATATTTCTATAAAAATAAACTGCTAAATAATTAAAATAAAAATTTAAAATTATACTGAATAAAAATTAAAATGAGATTTATGATTTATTATTAATGTATACAAGTTTGATGGTTTTAAGATTAAAAATTTTATGAAATGTGAATACAATATTTAGTTATAATATTATTAATAATCATGCATTATATAAATTCAATATAAAGAATTTTATTGTTAGATATTATAATAATGTTGAAAAATTAAATTAATAAACTATTAATAATAAGATTGATATTCATTAAAAAATATTTACAAAACCCAAATTGATTCAAAATTAAAGTAAAATATATTACTGAATAATAATTTTTAATTTTTAATTTTTAAATTTCACTTCTTTTATAAGTGTATATATATTTTTTGATTAAAAATAAATTATTTAAATTATATTTGTTTTACTCATAATTTATTTTGTAATAAATATTTCTATAAAATTAAACTAATAAATAATTAAATGAATATTTAAAATTATAATAAATATAAATAAAACTTTGATTTATTATTTATTATGTATTATATAATGGTTTAATGGTTTATGTATTTAGGTATTATGGAGTTTAGGAATATACTGATTTAATTGTGTATACATTTAGAGGTTTATAAGTTTTATTTTAAAAAAAAATAACAAAAAATTTATTTTTGTTATTTTTTGATATTTTCAAAGGTTATAACCTTTGAAAATTTAATAATTTTTATATTTTTTTCAAAAGCATATTTAATATTTAGGTATAATAATCATTATATTTATATATCATTTAAATTCAATATAAACAATTTTAGTGATTAATATTTTAATAATGATCAAAAAATAAATTAATAATCTATTATTAATAAGATAGATATAAATTAAAATATAATTATAAAACATAAAATGATTCATAAGCAAACCAAAATATATTACTATATAATAATTTTTCGTGTTGAAATTTTTTTTTTATTTTAAAAAGTTTATCTATTTTTTTGATTAATAATAATTTACATAAATTATATTTGTCTAACTCATAATTTATTTTTTAATTAATATTTATATAAAAATAAATAAATGAATAATTAAAATGAATATATAAAATTATAATGAAAAAAACTAAGATTTTTTATTTATTATTTAGGGTATATCGGTTTAATTTAAATTATATCTATCTCACTAATAATATATTTTGTAATTAATATTTCTATAAAAATAAACTGATAAATAATTAAAATAAAAATTTAAATTTACTGAATAAAAATTAAAATTATATTTATGATTTATTATTAATGTATACCAATTTAATTGTTTAATTATTTAGAGGTTTTGTCATATAGGTGTTTAGCCATACATGTTTTTAGGCATTTAGTGGTTTATAGGTTTTATTAAAACAATAAAATATCAAAAAAAATTTGTAATATTTTGTCATTTTCATTGGTTATAAACTTTGAAAATATAATAATATTTAAATTTTTTTGAAATGTGAATACAATATTTAGTTATAATAATTTTAATAATTATATATCATTTAAATTCAATATAAACAATTTTATTGATAGATATTATAATAATGACCAAATATTAAATTAATAAACTATTAATAATAAGATAGATATTAATTACAAAATATTTACAAATCCAAAATTTTTTAAAAATTAAATTAAAAAATATTATTGGATAATAATTTTTAATTTTTATATTATAACTTCTTTTATAAGCGTATACATTTTTTTTTCTAAAAATAAATTATTTAACTTATTTTTGTTGCACTCCTAATTTATTTTGTAATAAAAATTTATATAAAAATAATCTAATAAATAATTAAAATGAATATTTAAAATTATAATAAATTGAAATAAAAATTAGATTTCTTAAATATTAAGTAGAATATAGTGGTTTAATGGTTTATGTTTTTAGGCAATGCGGGCTTTAGGAGTTTACTGATTTAACTGTGTATACATTTAGTGGTTTATCAGTTTTATTTAAAAATTAAAATAATAAAATATTTATTTTTATTAAATTTTTATATTTTCATAGGTTATAACAATTGAAAATATAATAATTTTTAAATTTTTTTCAAATGTGAATTCAATATTTAGTTATAATAATAATTATATTTATATATCATATAGAATCAATTTAAACAATATTGTTGATAAATATTCTAAAAATGATCAAAAAATAAATTAATAATCTATTATTAATAAGATAGATATCAATTAAAATATAATTACAAAACCTATAATGATTTAGAAGCAAAGCAAATTATATTACTATATAATAATTTTTTTTAGTTTTTGCTTGTTTTTATAAGCTTATATATTTTTTAATGAAAAATAAATTATTTAAATTATATTTGTATCACTCATATTTTATTTTGTAATTAATATTTAAATAAATTATTTAAATTATATTTAAGGTTTACGAGTTTAAAGGTTTAAGTATTTATTGGCTTTTGTGTTTAAGAGTTTATATGTTTAAGTGTTTAGGCTTTTAGTGGTTTATAAGTTTTATTTAAACAATGATATAGCACATAATTTATTTATATTATTTTTTCTAATTTTTGAAGATATTCTTTGAAAATATAATAATTTTTAAATTTTTTACAAATGTAAATATAAAATTTATTTATAATAATCTTCATAATTATAATTCATTTAAATTCAATATAAATAATTATATTGCTAGATATTATAATTATGATCAAAAAATAAATTAATAAACTATTATTAATAAAATAGTTATTATTTAAAAAGTATTTACAAAATCTAAATTTATTCAAATCAAAGTAAAATATATTACTAAATAATAATTTTTTTAATGTTTTGCTTTTTTTATAACATTATATCTTTTTTATTAAAAATAAATTATTTAAATTATATTTGTCTCACTCATAATTTATTTTGTAATTTATAATTCTATAATAATAAACTACTAAATAATTAAAATGAATATTTAAAATTATAATGAATACAAATAAAATTGAGATTTATTATTTAATATTTAATATTTATTATTCAGAATATATCGGTTTAATGGTTTAAGTATTTAGGTTTTTTTTAGTTTAGGAGTTTAGTTATTTAATTGTTTACATCTTTAGTGATTTATAGTTTTTTTTAAAGAATGAAAAAACAAAAAATTTAATTTTTTGATTTTTTTAATTTTTGAAGGTACCTTTTAAAATATAATAATTTTTAATTTTTTTAAATGTGAATATAATATTTAGATATATTAATCTTAATAATTATATATAATGTAAACTCAATATAAATAATTTTATTAATAGATATTATAATAATGATCAATAAATAAATTAATAAACTTGTATTTATAAGAATGATATAAATTAAAATATAATTGTAAAACTAAAATAATTCAAAATCAAAATAAGGTATATTATTAAATAATAATTTTTTATTTTTAAAATTTTCTTTTTTATGAGCATTTTTTTGATGAAAAATAAATTATTTAAATTATATATGTCGCACTAATAATTTATTTTGTAATTAATATTTCTATAAAAATAAACTGATAAATAATTAAAATTAATATTTAAAATTATAATGAATACTAATAAAACTGAGATTTATGATTCATTATTTAGACTATACTAATTTAATGTTTTAAGTATTTATGGGCTTCGGGGTTTAGGAGTTTATTCATTTTAGTATTTAGTCATTTAGTGTTTATAGGGTTTATATAAAAAATAAAATAACAAAAAATTTATTTTTGTTATTTTTTCTCTTTTTTGAAGGTTATAACATTAAAAAATATAATAATTTTTAATTTTTTTTTGAAAAGTGAATACAATATGAAGTTATAATAATCATAATAATTATATATAATATAAATTCAATATAAACTATTTTATTGATATTTATTATAATAATGATCATAAAAAAGTAATAACCAATTATTAATAAGATAAATATTGTTTAAAATATATTTGCAAAACCTAAAATGGCTCAAAATCAAAGTGAAATATTTTACAAAATATTAATTTTAAATTTTAAAATTTTTGTATCCATTTATAAGCCTATATAGTTTTTGATGAAAAATAAAATATTTAAATAATATTTGTCTCACTAATAATTTAATTTTTAATTTATATTTCTATAAAAATAAACATATAATTAATTAAAATGTAAATTTTAAATTGTAATGAATACTAATAAAAATGAGATTTATTATTTATTATTTAGGGTATACCTATTTAATTGTTTAAGTTTTATGTGGTTTTGTGGTTAATGAGTTTATTGATTTATATGTTTACATATTTAGGTGTTTATAGGTTTTATTTAATCAAAGAAATAACAAAAAAAATTATTTTTATGAATTTTTATGATTTTCAAATGTTATAACCTTTAAAAATATAATAATTTTTTAATAGTTATAAAATATGAATACAATACTTAGTTATAATAATCTTAAAAATTATATTTGTTGTAAATTCAGTATAAAAAAATTTATTAATATATATTATTATAATGATCAAAATATAAAATAATAAACTATTATTAATAAGATAGATATTAATTAAAATATATTTGCAGAAACCAAAATAATTCAAAATCAAAGTAAATTATATTACTAAATAAAATTTTAAATTTTTGAAATTTTGTTTATTTTTATAAGCATATTTTTGGTTTCATAATAAATAATGTATTTAAAGTATATATGTCTCACTCATTATTTATTTTGTAATTAATAATTCTATAAAAATAAACTAAAAAATAATTAAAATGAATATTTAAAATTATAATGAATACAAGTAAAAATGAGAGTTATTTTTTATTATTTAGGTTATATAGGTTTAACGGTTTAAGTATTTAAAAGGTTTTGGGGTTTAGAAGTCTAGAGATTTAAATATTTAGGCATTTAGTGGTTTATAAGTTTTATTTAAATAATAAAATAATTAAAAATTATTTTTGTGATTTTTTATCATTTTTGAAGGTTATAACCTTTGAAATTATAAAAATTTTTAAATTTTTTTCAAATGTAAATATAATAATTAGTTATAATAACTTAATAATTATAAGTCATTTTAATTGAATATAAGTAATTTTATTGTTCGATATTATAAAAATGATCAATTAATAAATTAATAAACTATTATTAATAAGATTGATCGCAATTAAAATATAATTGCAAAACCTATATATAATGATTCAAATTCAAAGTAAAATATATTAGTAAATAATAATTTTTTGTTTTTAAATTTTTACTTCTTTATATAAGCTTATTTTTTTTGATTAAAGATATATTATTAAAATTATATTTGTCTCACTCATTATTTATTTTGTGATTGATATTTCTATAAAAAATAAACTAATAAATAATTAAAATGAATATTCAAAATTATAATGAATACAAATTAAAATGATATTTATGATTTATTATATATGGTATACCAATTTAATGGTTTGATTATTTAAAAGTTTTGTCGTTTAGGAGTTTAGCAATTTGTGTTTTAAGGCATTTAGTTGTTTATAGCTTTTATTTATATAATAAAAAATTAAAATTCTATTTTGGATTTTTTCTGATTTTCTAAGGTTATAACCATAGAAAATAAAATAATTTTTTAAAATTTTTTGAAATGTGAATGCCATGTATAATTATATTAATCCTACAAATTATATATCATTTAAATTCAATATAAATAAATTTAATGATATATATTATAATAATGATCAAAAATTAAATTAATAAACTATTATTAATAATATAAATATTAATTAAAATATATTTACATAACACAAAATGATTCAAAATCAAATAAAAATATATTACTAAATAATAATATTTAATTTTTATAATTTTACTTCTTTTTATAAGCTTATACTTTTTTTATTAAAATAAATTATTTAAATAATATTTCTCTCACTCAAAATTTATTTTGTAATTAATTTTTCTAAAAAATAAAACTATAAATAATTAAATTGAATATTTAAAATTAAAATAAATAGAAATACAAATGGGATTTATTATTTATTAAGTAGTATATTGTTGTTAAAAGATTTATGTATTTAGGGGTTTCGGGATTTATGAGCTTACTGATTTAAGCAAGTAAGCATTTAATGATCTATAGGTTTTATTTAAAAAATGATATAACAAAAATTTTATTTTTTATTATTTTTTTTCATTTTTTAAGGTTATAACCTTTGAAAATATAATAATTTTTAAATTTTTTCAAAAGTGAATTCAATATTTAGTTATAATAATCATTATATTTATATATCATATAAATTCAATATAAACTATTTTATTGATAAATATTCTAATAATGATCAAAAAATAAATTAATAATCTATTATTAATAAGATAAATATCAATTATATTATAATTACAAAACCTAAAATGATTTAGAAGCAAAGCAAAATATATTACAATATATTAATTTTTTGTTTTGAATTTATTTTTTCTTTTAAAAAGTTTATATATATTATTTTGATAAAAAATAATTTATATAAATTATATTTGTGTAACTCATAATTTATTTTGTAATTAATATTTATATAAAAATAAACAAATAAATAATTAAATATGAATATTTAAAATTAAAATGAAAAAAATGAGATTTATTATTTATTATTTAGGATATACCTGTTTAATTTAAATTAGATCTGTCTCACTAATAATTTATTTTGTAATTAATATTTCTATAAAAATAAACAGATAAATAAATAAAATAATAATTAAAATTATATTGAATAATTAAAATAATTTATTTTGTTCCTCAATTCTAGAATGATTGCTAAAGCTCTAAACAAAATAATAGTAGCTTTTACTTTATCTCTATTATGTCTCATCATATTTGATGTTGAATCATTTGTCTATCAAAGGTAATTTGACTCATGTACGCTAACAAACTAAAACAAAGTTGTACCCCTATGTGTTGAAATAGGTATTTGTTGAGGATGCTATATATTGATTATTGTAATTTCTCCTAAAATATCTCTCATGCACACACTCAAAGCAATTTTTTTAAAACATAGTTCACCTCGAAAAAAATAACAACCTTCTAGCCAATTAGAACAAACTAGCCATAGGGCGGTTTGAGCAGGGCAAGAAGTATGGGGTCTCTTTCAATCAAGAATCAAAAAATTTATTTTATTGTCATATCTAAGCCTTTTTTTTATATCCTCATGGATATGAAAAGTATCATTTCTTTCTTTTTATATTAAATGAGTTATGTATACAAGATCACAATACCCAAAAAGGTGTAAATGAATCATATTCAAATGTATAAAAGGTTTTAATCAATGCTCAAAATATTAGTCTTGCATATTGACACTTGAGGTCACAAATCAAAGGAAAAATCCATACTAATATTTCCAATCCCAAGAATTTTAGCTATAGAAAGTTATAAAGAGTAGTACTTGAGCTTTAACTATTTCTAGGGTCATGATTTTTGCTCTTGAGGAATGTCCAAAGTTACAATCATTCCTAGTGCAATGACTTTGCAATATAAAGATAAAATGCACAAGCTATGATCATATCCAATACTGTGACCCAGTATTATAGTGATTAAATATATATTCATGATCATTCTTAGTGCCATAACAATATGTTCAACAGATAGACACAAGTTATGGCATATTCTCATCTATATGATTTAATTTCTAGAGACAAAATATATATCATGACCATTGCTAATGCTACAATAATCTAAAGCAAGAAAGATACTGAATCCATAACTCACCCCTTGAGTCATTACTTTGTGTTACATATACAAAAAGTGAAATCTGTGACATTCCTAAAAGTTTTGAATTTCAATTTAAATTTAACACTTAGTCATTTGATTATAAAAGTGCAAAACATGATATTTAGGATTTAGGGTTTATGGACTAGGGTTATAGTTTATGGTTTAAGGCTTAAGATTTAAAGTTTAGGGTTTATGATTTTTTTTGTTTTTTTTGGAAAATACACACTTTATTTATCATTTAGGCACACAACTTACAAGAGACTAAAAAGCTGACTAATTTAGGTCAGAGGACCAAATCCTATGCACCTTAATGATTCTATGCATAAAATACATAAAAAAACATAATACCTAATAATTCCAAGCTTACGAATACAACTAAAATCACCTGGCATTCCTTGACTTCAGAGTTGGCATTTAGTCATTATGCGAACTTCATCCTTTCCATTCGGATTTGTCCAAGCCTTTTTGACAAACCTGAATGATGCACCATATTAAAATTATGCAAATATAAGATAGTGCATGTGTGTAACATGCAGTATCAAGCATTTACCTATGTCATTGCTATGCAATGGAATACATGTAAAACTGAATACCCATAAATCCACAAGTCCATATCTACGACACTTTGTTAATTTATTCTCACCTCCGAGTTCCACATTCTTTTGCTCCAATGATCCTCAAAAGAGTATCTCTTGGGTTAGAATGCTTCCTCCTCCAGCTCCAAGAAGTGGCTGTATTTTGCACCGACAAAATAAAAAAAAATATGCATGCTTCGGTGTGCATGTGTGATGAGGTCCATCTCATCATCTAATTATCTACGCGTACAACCAATCTAGAATACAAGTAAAATTACACAATGCTATAAAGTTGGGTCTTCTGCTCCCGAGAGTGTAGAATCGCCTAATGTGTTTTTACAAAATGCATTAGTAAGCCCCACTTAAAGATTCTTATGGGTCTAGTTGCCCTCATTGAATGCTTCATAGAGAACACACAAGATTTGTGTGTGAGTATGTCATGATTCGTCTCTACAAGTACATGGTGCATACAAAGTCCAAAATACAAATAAGACTACAAACATATACTACAAGTTTGAATCTTTCGCTCACGTGTGGCTGGTCTGGACTCCATTGCTTACTGGCCCTGTTTCGTGATGCTACGGATTTTGCCAGCTCTCCAATTAATCATGGATTACCCACTACTCCTATTGGGCGATGGTAGGGTGGCTCTCTATGCTACCTGATACGGCAAGTGGGACCCACTCCTAGCTACTCCTGGGTTTACTCCCTACCACATTGCTCGGTCTCGATAGTTGTCTAAATGTTATCATTCCGGCTTGCTAGTGGGGCCCTCTACATGCTGGTGGCACATACTCCTGGCTACTTCCAGGACTTGCTGGCCCCTCTAAATGCTACACCAAAATGGACAAGAATATGTGCACGTGTGTATTGTGGTCCGTCGCTATGTGTGTGTGGTGCAGTAGTATCAGGGTTTAGGAGTTTAGTAATTTATGTATTTAGGTATTTTGTGGTTTATAGGTTTTATTTTAATAATTAAATAACAAAAAAATTATTTTTATAATTTTTTCTCATTTTCAAGGTTATAATCATTGAAAATATTATAATTTTTAATTTTTTTTTCAAATGTTAATATAATATTTAATTATAATAATCATAAAAATTAAATATCATGTAAATTCAATATAAATAATTTTATTGATCGATATTATAATACTGATCATAAAATAGATTAATAAAATATTATTAATAAGATAGATATTAATTAAAATATATTTGCAAAACCAAAAACGATTCAAAATCAAAGTAAAATATATTACTAAATAATAATTTTTTTAATTTAAATTTTTGATTATTTTTATAAGCTTATTAATTTTTTTGATGAAGATAAATTGATTAAATTATATTTGTCTCATTCATAATTTTCTTTTGTAATTAATATTTCTATAAAAATAAACTAATAAATAATTAAAATGAATATTAAAATTATAACGAATACTAATAGACATGAGAGTTATGATTAATTATTTCGGGTATACCGATTTAATGGTTTAAATATTTAGGAGTTTAGTAGTTTAGTGATTTTAGTGTTTAAGCATTTAGTAGTTTATATGTTTTATATAAATAATGAAATAACAAAAAAATTATTTTTCAAATTTTTTATCAATTTTGAATGTTATAACATTTATAAATATAATAATTTTTAATTTTTTTTCAAATGTGAATACAATATTTAGTTATAATAAACTTAATAATTATATATCATGTAAATTAAAAATAAACAATTTTATTGTTGGATATTAATAAACTAAATATAAATATAAATATAAATATAATAATGATCAAAAAATAAATTAATAAACTATTATTTATTGATAGATATTTATATATTATTTATAAATACATAAACTTTTAAATATGGGTTAAATGTTTAAGTATTTAATGGTTTTGGGGTTTTAGGGTTTAGGATTTTAATGATTTAAGCGTTTAGGCATTTAGTAGTTTATAGGTTTTATAATAACAATAAAATTACAAAAAATTTATTTGTGTGATTTTATCTCATTTTCAAAGATGATAACCTTTAAAAATATAATAATTTTTAAATTATTTTTAAATTATTTTTAAATTATTTTTAAATTATTTTTAAATTATTTTTAAATTATTTTAAATGTAAATATAATATTTAGTTATAATAATCCTTATAATTATATATCATGTAAATTCAATATAAACAATTTTTATTGAAAAATATTCTAATAAAGATCAAAAAATAAATTAATAATTTATTATTAATAAGATAGATATCAATTAAAATATAATTACAAAACCTAAAATGATTCAGAAGCAAATCAAAAAATATTAATATATAATAATTTTTTGTTTTGAAAATTTTTTTTCTTTTAAAAAGTTTATCAATATTTTTTTGATGAAAAATAGTTTAAATAAATTATATTTGTCTAACTCATAATTTATTTTGTAATTAATATTTATATAAAAATAAACAAATAAATATTAAAATGAATATTTAAAATTATAATAAAAAAATGATATTTATTCTTTATTATTTAGGGTATACCAGTTTAATTTAAATTATATCTGTCTTACTAATAATTTATTTGGTAATTAACATTTCTAAAAAAATAAACTGTTAAATAATTAAAATAAAAATTTATAAATATCAAAAAAATTATTTTTGATTTTTTTTCACTTTTTCAAAGGTTATAACATTTGAAAAGATAATAATTTTTAAATTTTTTTCAAATGTAAATATAATATTAAGTTATAATAATCTTAATAATTATAAGTCATTTAAATTCAATATAAATAATTATATTGCTAGATATTATAATATTGATCAAAAAAAAAATTTAATAAACTTTTATTAATAAGATAGATATTATTTAAAATATATTTGCAAAATCTAAATTTATTCAAAATCAAAGTAAAATATATTACTAAATAATAATTTTTTTAATGTTTTGCTTTTTTTATAAGTTTATATTTTTTTAAAAAAATAAATTATTTAAATTATATTTGTCTTACTCATAATTTATTTTGTAATTTATAATTCTATAATAATAAACTAAAAAATAATTTAAATGAATATTTAAAATTCTAATGAATACAAATAAAAGTGAGATTTATTATTCATTATTGAGGATATACAGTGTTAATGGTGTAGGTATTTAGGTGTTTTGGGGTTTAGTGATTTAAGTGTTTATGCCTTTAGTGATTTATAATTTTTATTTAATGAATTTAAAAACAAAAAATTTAATTTTTTGTTTTTTTAATTTTCATAGGTTAACCTTATAAAATATAATAATTTTTAATTTTTTTTTAAATGTGAATATAATATTTAGTTATAATAATCTTAATAATTATATATAATGTAAACTCAATATAAATAATTTTATTAATAGATATTATAATAATGATCAATAAATAATTAATAATCTATTATTAAAAAGAATGATATAAATTAAATTATAAATGCAAAATCTAAAATGATACAAAATCAAAATAAAATATTTTACTAAAAAATAAATTTTTGTTTTTAAAATTGTGCCTATATTTATAAGCTTATATATTTTTTGATGAAATATAAATTATTTAAATTATATCTTTCTCACTAATAATTTATTTTGTAATTATTATTTCTATAAAAATAAACTAATAAATAATTAAAATAAAAATTTAAAATTATACTGAATAAAAATTAAAAAGAGATTTATTATTTATTATTTATGTATACCAGTTTAATGGTTTTGAGATTTAAAATTTTTTGAGATGTGAATATAATATTTAGTTATAATATTATTATTAATCATACATCATATAAATTTAATATAAACAATTTTATTTATAGTTATTATAATAATGATCAAAAATTAAATTAATAAACTAATAATAATAAGATAGATATTCATTAAAAAATATTTACAAAACTCAAATTGATTGAAAATTAAAGTAAAATATATTAGTAAATAAAAATTTTTAATTTTTAAATTTTACTTCTTTTATAAGCGTATATATATATTTTTTTTGATTAAAAATAAATTATTTAAATTATATTTGTCTTACTCATAATTTATTCTATAATAAATATTTTTATAAAAATGAACTAATAAATAATTAAATGGATATTTAAAATTATAATAAATAGAAATAAAAATTAGATTTATTAATTATTATGTATTATATAGTGGTATAATGGTTTATGTATTTAGGTATTACGGGGTTTAGGAGTATACTGATTTAATTGTGTATGCATTTAGTGGTTTATAGGTTTTATTTAAAAAATAAAATAACAAAAAATTTATTTTTATTATTTTTTGATATTTTCAAAGGTTATAACCTTTGAAAATATAATAATTTTTAAATTTTTTTCAAAAGTGAATTCAATATGTAGTTATAATAATCATTATATTTATATATCTTATAAATTCAATATAAACAATTTTATTGATAAATGTTCTAATAATGATCAAAAAATAAATTAATAATCTATTATTAATAAGAGAGATATCAATTAAAATATAATTATAAAACATAAAATGATTCATAAGCAAACCAAAATATATTACTATATAATAATTTTTTGTTTTGTAATTTTTTTTTATTTTAAAAAGATTATTTATATTTTTTGATTAAAAATAATTTACATAAATTATATTTGTCTAACTCATAATTTATTTTTTAATTAATATTTATATAAAAATAAACAAATAAATAATTAAAATGAATATTTAAAATTATAATTAAAAAATGAGATTTATTGTTTATTATTTAGGGTATACCGGTTTAATTTAAATTAAATCTGTCTCACTAATAATTTATTTTGTAATTAATATTTGTATAAAAATAAACTGATAAATAATTAAAATAAAAATTTAAAATTATACTTAATAAAAATTAAATTGAGATTTATTATTTTTTATTAATGTACACCTGTTTAATAGTTTAAGTATTTATAGGTTTTGTCGTTTAGGAGTTTAGCAATTTATGTTTTTAGGCATTTAGTGGTTTATAGGTTTTATTTAAACAATAAAATAACAATAAAAAATATGTAAATTTTTCTCATTTTCATAGGTTAACCCTTGAAAATATAATAATATTTAAAATTTTTTGAAATGTGAATACAATATTTAGTTATAATAATTTTAATAATTATATATCATAGAAATTCAATATAAACAATTTTATTGATAGATAAGATAATAATGAACAAAAATTAAATTAATAAATTATTAATAAATAGATTGATATTAATTAAAAAATATTTAAAAACCCCAAATTGATTCAAAATTAATGTAAAATATATTATTGGATAAATCCAATAATATATATGTTGCTCTCATAATTTTTAATTTTTAAATTGTTACTTTTTTTATAAGCATATACTTTTTTTGATTAGAAATAAATTAATTAAAATATATATGTTGCTCTCATAATTTAATTTGTAATAAATATTTCTATAAAAATAAACTAATAAATAATTAAAATGAATATTTAAAATTATAATAAATAGAAATAAAAATTGGATATTTTAATTATTAAGTAGTATATAGTAGTTTAATGGTTTATGTATTTAGGCATTATGAGGTTTAGGAGTTTATTGATTTAACTGTGTATGCATTTAGTTGTTTATAGGTTTTATTAAAAAAATAAAACAATAAAAAATTTATTTTTATTATTTTTTGATATTTTCAAAGGTTATAACCTTTGAAAATATAATAAATTTTTAAATTTTTTTAAATGTGAATACAATATTTAGTTATAATAATCATTATATTTATATATCATTTAAATTCAATATAAACAATTTTATTGATAAATATTCTAATAATGATCAAAAAATAAATTAATAATCTATTATTAATAAGATAGATATCAATTAAATTATAGTTACAAAACCTAAAATGATTTAGAAGAAAAGCAAAATATATTAATATATAACAATTTTATTTTTGAAATTTTTTTTTCTTTTAAAAAGTTTATCAATAATTTTTTGATGAAAAATAATTTATATAAATTATATATGTCTAACTCAATTTATTTTGTAATTAATATTTATATATAAATAAACAAATAAATAATTAAAATGAATATATAAAGTTATAATGAAAAAAAATGAGATTTATTATTTATTATTTAGAGATACTGGTATAATTTAAATTAGATTAGTCTCACTAATAATTTTTTTTGTAATTAATATTTCTATAAAAAAATTGATACATAATTAAAATAAAAATTTTAAATTATACAGAATAAAAATTAAAATGAGATTTATGATTTATTATTAATGTATACCAGTTTAATGGTTTAAGTATTTAGAGGTTTTGTCGTTAAAAGTTTAGCGATTTATGTTTTTAGGCTTTTAGTGGTTTATAGGTTTTATTTAAAAAAATAAAATAACTAAAAAAATTTCTATAATGTATTATCATTTTAATAGGTTATAACATATGAAAATATATTAATATTTAAAATTTTTCGAAATTTTAATACAATATTTTGTTATAATAATATTAATAATTATATATCATATAAATTTAATATAAATAATTTTATTGATAGATATTATAATAATGATCAAAAATTAAATTTATAAACTATTAATATTAAGATAGATATTAATTAAAAAATATTTACAAAACCCTAATTGATTCAAAATTAAAGTAACTTATATTACTTGATAATAATTTTTAATTTTTGAGTTTATACTTCTTTTATAAGCATATATTTTTATTAGATAAACAATATATTATTTAAATTATTTTTGTCCCACTCATAATTTATTTTGTAATAAATATTTTAAATTAAATATACTAATAAATAGCAATAAAAATAGTTTTATTAATTATTAAGTAGTATTTAGCGGTTTAATGGTTTATGTATTTAGGCATTACGGTATTTAGGAGTTTACTGATTTAACTTTATATGCATTTAGTAGGGCTGCTCATGGGACTCGAAGATTCGCAACCCAACCCGAAGTCTTGTCTTGAATAAATCAGGACTGAGAAAAATCCATTGACTTTGACCTTTCTCGTCCCATTCTGTCACGTATTTTTTTTTGGGACGGTTCTGGTTCTTAAGCAATATCCATCCCGAGAATCGTCCCATCCTAAAAAACTAATACTAGAACCATGAATATATATATATATATAACATGAAGATGCCACCAATTCAGCTACTGCCCATCCAATTCAGACGCACCTATTGATGTTCCGACGAGTTCCAGGCCACCTCATGCCGTTCCAGCCATGTTCAGTTAGGTCCAGCCCTTGTCCGTCACACTTCTAGTTGCCTCCATCATGTCTAAGATACCCCCAGCCTTTTGGTTTGTTTTTCTGACGAGAATTGAGTGATTAATTATTATTATTATTATTATTATTATTATTATTATGTGTCTCAGTTAGTTTCATTGAGTATTAGTTTTTGTGTTGTGGTTGGGCCGAATGAGTGTGCTGAATGTATTATAGTCAATTTTGTAAAACTTGCTTGTTTGAAATATTTATATGTATTTATACTTAACATATCATATTAATTAATGGCAATGCATATGGAAAAATCCAGCAGGAAATGAAAAATACAATAAATTGAAGATGATCGCATCTCAAATGATCAAACTACTAGTAAATCCAATCATCATCCTTTCACGAACCCTCATATTGTTACAGTAGGTTCTTCAATTGCAATTGTAAAAGAACGTCAAGGTACATCTGAACCTCAAGCTCATAAAAAGTATATGTGTGCTATTTGGGAAACTTATGAGATATTAGTTGATTCAGAGGGAAATGAAACTGGTAGGGCAGCTTGTATATGGTGTAGGAAAGAATAGTTGGCAAAAAGTAATCAATGTACTTCGCATTTATGGAAATACTTGAGAGAGACTTTTAAAAAATTTCCACACAAAAAAAGAATTAATAGAAGCTCACAAATGTAAAGACAAGTGACAATCTTTGTTGAGTTTCACTAAAGGTACTAGTTTAGAAGATAACAAATTAACTTGTTGGAAATTTGATCAACAACTAGTTAGGGAGGCTTTGGTGAAAATGATCATAAAAGATGAATTACATTTTTGTTTTGTTGAGAGGGATGAGTTTAAGGAGTTTTGTAAAGTTAGCATTCCTCAATTTTCCATCTAGGCACTCTATATTGAGGGATTGTTTTCCTTTATTTGTGAAGGAAAAGAAGAAATTATTTGATAGCATATCATCTCATTGTTGTAGAGTTTCATTGACTACCGACACTTGGACTAGCATTCAAAATTTGTCTTATATATGTTTGATTGTTCATTTTATTGATTCTCAATGGAATATGCATAAAAGGCTTTTGAACTTTTATGTAATTAAAAGTCATTCTGGAGTTAATATTAGAAAGGTTATTGAGTTTTGCATGAATGAATGGGGATTGATAAAGTTGATGTGCATTACTGTTGACAGTGCATCAAATAATGATGTTGCAGTTTAACAATTGAAAAATAGGCTTGTGAAGAAAAGTGTTGTACCTTAGAGAGGCGAGCATTTTCATATGAGATGTTGTGCTCAGATCCTAAACATAATTATCTGAGATGGCATTGCGTTAGTTGAGTATGCTATTCAAAAAATTAGAGGTGTGTTGAAATATGTGAGGAGCAGTCCTAAAAGATTAGATATGTTTAAGTTATGTGTTGAATAAGCAAACTTGACATATGGATATTCATTGCAATTAGATTGTCCTACAATATGGAATTCAACTTATTTGATGCTACAAACTGATATAAAATATCAAAAAGACATTGATAAGTTGGAGGACAAAGACAAAAGGTTTTTGAAGGAGTTTGGTTCAAACGTTCCAATTGAGAGAGACTGAACAAACGCCAAAATTTTGGCGTTTGTTCAGTCAAACTTTTTATCAGGTAACTTGTAAATTTTCTAGCTAATAATATTCTACCTCTAGTGTTTATTTTTCTGAGATTATTCGAATTTTGAAAAAATTAGAGCTTTGTGAAAATAGTAGAGATACAATGGTGTCTGAAATGAGTATGAAAATGAGGCATAAATTCAACAAATATTGGGGTTCTCTTCAGTCAACAAATATTATGCTTTTTGTAGCAGTAGTGTTGGATCCAATATATAAGCTCAAATATCTCAAGGTGAAGTACACTTAGCATTATGGAGAGGAATTGGCTAAAAATTTGGTGAAAAAGATTATAAATGCTTTAAATGAGATGATGGATGATTATAAAGATTTAAATGAAGATGAATCAAAAGAAGATGATGTCTCTTTTACTGTGTTGAAGAAAAATGATGATTTGTTTGATGGTAGTTATACTTATGTTGATGATTATTTTTTTGAATTGGAGAAAGAACACAAGTTGTAACTTTGGAAAAGTTTGATAGGTACTTGGAAAACAAACTTGAAAAAAATAGAATTGATTTTGATCTTATAACTGGTGGAAGGAAAATGAGGTTAGATATCCTTCTTTGGCAAATGTAGCAAGGGATGTATTTGCAATCTAAGCATCTACTGTGGCCTATGAATCTACAATTAGCAATGGGGGGATAACTTTAGATAAATTAAAACTTCTTTAACACCTATTACAACTGAAGTTCTCATATGTCTACAAGATTGGTTGAGAAGCTCAAACAAACCTATTGAAATTGAAGAATTAGTTCAAGACCTTGATGATAATGAATCAGGTTAGTATACAAATCTTGTAAATTTTAATTTCACTTTTACTTATTTTATTCATTCAATTTAATAAAAATATGGTTCAATTACAATTTTTAGAGGGGTCTCAATATACAAATATTCTTCCAACTATAGTTGGCCAACTAAATTTGGAATGGGTGTATTAAATTTTATAAGGTAATATTTTGTTTTTTTATTACTCTTTAATCTTAGAAATTTATGTCTACATGATTAACACATATTCATCTTTGGTTGTCCTACATTGGAGGAAGCAGAGGGAGAAGTTGTAGAAGAGATAATTAATTGTGTTTGGATTTTCGTTGATGTTCTAGGTTGGACCTTTGAAATGATTATTAAAATGGTTGTTATTAGTTGTATTTTTTTTGTTATATTAAGCTGCCTAATTTTAGTAATTGCTTAAGTAGTAATTGATGCTGCCAATGTTTGTGGTCATCTTTAGCTATTCCTTAATATTTTAAGTAATTATTTAAAGAATGTAGTATTGCTATTATGGTTAACATTCACTCGGCTGAACAAACCAACTTGTGAAAAAACAAAGAACCAAATTAAGCACACAACTCGGTCCCGTTCTATTTAACATTTCTATACTTTTCTGTACATCAAAGCTTTTGACAAGGTAATTGAACTTGTTTGCGGTATTCAGCCTATTTGACAAATTGAAATTGGCCCAATTTGAGTTTGAAATATACATAACTAAGGAATGATAAATGGTACAACAAAAGGGTTCGACATGAACTAATTTGGCTGGTTTGAAGAAAATAAATTGAAAAAAATGTCCGAACACCATTCCCTCCAGGAACCGTTTACTCTTACCCAAAATCCCGATCTCCATCCCATCCCATCCCGATATTTTCAACCTATGAGATGGGTCTGGATCTTCAAAAAAAAAAATTTCGAACTGTGGGAAGGAACTGGAGATTTGTAATCCCCATCTCGTCACGTCCCATGAGCACCCCTAGCATTTAGTGGTTTATAGGTTTTATTTAAAAAATAAAATAACAAAAAATTTAATATAACCTTTGAAACTATAACAATTTTTAAATTTTTTTTAAATGTGAATACTATATCTAGTTATGATAATCTTAATAATTATATATCATGTAAATTCAATATAAAAAATTATATTGAAATATATTATAATAATGATCATACAAAAGATTAATAAACAATTATTAATAAGATAAATATTGTTTAAAATATATTTACAAAACCTAAAAGGATTCAAAATCAAAAGTGAAATATTTTACTAAATATTAATTTTAAAATTTTAAATTTTTGTATCGATTTATAAGCTTATATATTTTTTGATCAAAAATAAATTATTTAAATTATATTTATCTAACTATTAATTTATTTTTTAATTTATATTTCTATAAAAATAAACTAATAAATAATTAAAATGTATATATAAAATTATAATATATACCAATAAAAATGAGATTTATGATTTATTATTTGGGGTATACCTATTTAATAGTTTAAGTATATTGTGGTTTTTGGGTTAATGAGTTTATTGATTTATATGAATACACATTTAGGTTTTATTTATTGATTTATATGTTTTATTTAATCAATGAAATAACAAATAATTTATTTTTATGAATTTTCGTGATATTCAAAGTTTATAACCTTTAAAAATATAATAATTTTTTAATAGTTCTAAAATATGAATACAATACTTAGTTATAATAATCATAATAATTATATTTGATGTAAATTCAATATAAAAAATTTTATTAATATATATTATTTTGATGATCAAAAAATAAATTAATAAACTATTATTAATAAGACAAATATTAATTAAAATATATTAGCACAACCCAAAATAATTCAAAATCAAAGTAAATTATATAATTAAATAAAAATTTAAATTTTTGAAAATTTGTTATTTTTATAAGCTTATATCTTTTTTTCATAAAAAATAATTTATTTAAATTATATATGTCTCACTCATTATTTATTTTATAATTAATATTTCTATAAAAATAAACTACAAAATAATTAAAATATATATTTAAAATTATAATGAATACAAATAAAAATGAGATTTATTATTTATTATTTAGGTTATTTAGGTTTATAGGTTTAAGTATTTGGGGGTTTTGGGGTTTAAAAGTCTAGAAATTTAAATGTTTAGGCATTTAGTGATTTATAAGTTTTATTTAAATAATAAAAAAATAAAAAAATTATTTTTGTTATATTTTATCATTTTTGAAGGTTATAACCTTTGAAAATATAATAATTTTAAAATTTTTTTTAAATGTAAATATAATATTTAGTTATAATAATCTTAATAATTATAATACATTTAAATTCAATATAAGTAATTTTATTGTTAGATATTATATAATTGATCAAATAATAAATTAATAAACAATTCTTAATAAGATTGATAGAAATTAAAATAAAATTGCAAAACCTATATATAATGATTCAAAATCAAAGTAAAATATATTATTAAATAATAATTTTTTGTTTTTAAATTTTTACTTCTTTTTATATGCTTATATTTTTTTATTATTAAAAATAAATTATTAAAATTATAGTTTTCTCGCTCATTATTTATTTTGTAATTAATATTTGAATAAAAAATAAACTAATAAATAATTATTATGAATATTTAAAATTATAATTAATACAAATTAAAATGAGATTTATGATTTATTATATGTGGTATACCGGTTTAATGGTTTCATTATTTAGTAGTTTTGTCGTTTAGGAGTTTATCAATTTATGTTTTTAGGTCTTTAGTGGTTTATAGGTTTTATTTATATAATAAAAATAAAATTTTTTTTTTGATTTTTTCTGATTTTCAAAGGTTAACCTTTGAAAATAAAATAATTTATAAAATTTTTTGAAATGTGAATACCATGTATAATTATATTAATCTTACTAATTATATATCATATAAATTCAATATAAATAATTTTAATGATATATATTATAATAATGATCAAAAATTAAATTAATAAACTATTATTAATAATAAATTTATTAATTAAAATATATTTACATAACACAAAATGATTCAAAATCAAATCAAAATATATTACCAAATAATAATATTTAAATTTTAAAATTTTCTTTCTTTTTATAAGCTTATATTTTTTTTATTAAAATAAATTATTTAAATAATATATGTCTCACTCGAAATTTATTTTGTAATTAATTTTTCTAAAAAATTAAACTATAAATAATTAAAATGAATATTTAAAATTACAATAAATAGAAATAAAAATGAGATTTATTATTTATTAAGTAGTATATAGCTGTTAAAAGGTTTATGTATTTAGGGGTTTCGGGATTTATGAGCTTGCTGATTTAAGTAAGTAAGCATTTAATGATCTATAGGTTTTATTTAAAAAATGAAATAACAAACAATTTTTTTTTATTATTTTTTCTCATTTTTAAGGTTATAACCTTTGAAAATATAATAATTTTTAAATTTTTTTCAAAAGTGAATTAAATATTTAGTTATAATAATCATTATATTTATATATCATATAAATTCAATATAAACTATTTTATTGATAAATATTCTAATAATGATCAAAAAATAAATTAATAATCAATTATTAATAAGATAGATATCAATTATAAAATAATTACAAAAGCTAAAATGATTCATAAGCAAAGCAAAATATATTACTATATAATAATTATTTGTTTTGAATTTTTTTTTCTTTTAAAAAGTTTATCTATATTATTTTGATGAAAATAATTTATATAAATTATATTTGTGTAACTCATAATTTATTTTGTAATTAATATTTATATAAAAAAACAAATAAATAATTAAATTTGAATATTTAAAATTAAAATAAAAAAAATGAGATTTATTCTTTTTATTTAGGATATACCGGTTTAATTTAAATTAGATCTATCTCACTAATAATTTAATTTGTAATTAATATTTCTATAATAATAAACAATATATAATTAAAATAAAAATTAAAATTATACTGAATAATTTAAATAATTTATTTTGTTCCTCTCTTAACTCTAGAATGATTACTAAACTCTAACCAAAATAATAGGAGCTTTTACTTTATCTCTATTATGTCTCATCATATTTGATGTTGAATCACTGGGCTATCAAAGGTAATTTGACTTATGTACGCTAACAGACTAAACCAATGTTGTACCCCTATGTGTTGAAATAGCTAGTTGTTGAGGATGCTATTTATATTAAATATTGTAATTTCTTCTAAAATATCTCTCATGCACATACTCAAAAATATTTTTTTAAAACATAGTTCACCTCTAAAAAAATAATGACCTTGTAGCCTATTAGAACAAACTAGCCCCATGGAACTTTGAGCAGGGCAAGAAGTATGGGCTCTCTCTCAATCAAGAATCAAAAAATTTATTTTATTGGCTTGTCTAATCCCCTTTTTTATATCCTCATGGATATGTAAAGTATCATTTATTTGTTTTTATATTAAATGAGTTATGTATACAAGCTCACAATACCCAAAAAGTTGTAAATGAAGCATATTCAAATGTATAAAAGGTTTTAATCATTGCTCAAAATATTAGTCTTGCATATTGACACTTGAGGTGACAAATCAAAGGGAAAAGCCATTGTGATATTTCCAATCCCAAGAATTTTAGCTATAGAAAATTATAAAGAGTAGTACTAGAGCTTTAACTATTTCTAGGGTCATGACTTTTGCTCTTGAGGAATGTCCAAAGTTACAATCATTCCTATTGCAATGACTTTGCAATATAAAGATAAAATGCAGAAGCTATGATCATATTCGATACTGTGACCTTGTATTATAGTGATTAAAAATGTATTCATGATCATTCTTAGTGCCATAACAATATGTTCAATAGAGAGACACAAGTTATGGCATATTCTCATCGATATGATTTTGTGTTCTTGATACAAAATATACAATCATGACCATTGCTAATGCTACAATAATCTAAAGCAAGAAAGAGACTGAATCCATAACTCACCCCTTGAGTAATGACTTTTTGTTACATATACAAAAAGATAAATCTGTGACATTCCTAAAAGTTGTGAATTTCAATTTAATTTTAACACTTAGTCAATTGATTATAAAAGTGCAAAACAAGAGAATTAGGATTTAGGGTTTATGGATTAGGGTTATAGTTTATTGTTTAAAATTTAGGATTTAAAGTTTATGGTTTATGGTTTTTTTTTTGGAAAATCCACACTTTATTTATCATTTAGGCACACAACTTACAAGATACTAAAAGGCTGACTAATTTAGGCCAGCCCACCAAATCCTATGCACCTTAATTATCCTATGCATAAAATACATAAAAAAACATAATGCCTAATAATTCCAAGCGTACGAATACAACTAAAATCACCTAGCATTCCCGGACGTCAGAGTTGGAAATTAGTCATTATGCACACTACGTCCTTTCCATTCGGATTTGTCCAAGCCTTTTTGAGGAATGTGAATGATGCACCATATTAAAACTATGCAAATATAAGATTATGCATGTGTGTGACATCCAGCATCAAGCGTTTGCCTATGTCATTGCTTTGCAATGGAATACATGTAAAACTTAATACCCATAAATCTTTAAGTCCATATCTACAGCACTTTTTCAATTCATTCTCACCTCTAAATTCCTCATTCTTTTGCTCCAATGATCCTCAAAAGAGTAACTATTGGGTTAGAATGCTTCCTCCTCGAGCTACAAGAAGAGGCTGTATGTTGCACCGACAAAATATCAAAAAATATGCATGCATCGGTGTGCATGTGTGATGAGGTCCATCTCATAGTCCAATTATCTACGCATACAACCAAGCTAGAATACAAGTAAAATTACAAATTGCTATAAATTTGGGTCTTCTGCTCCCGGGAGTGTAGCATCACCTAATGTGTAATTACAAAATGCATTAGTGAGCCCCACTTAGAGATACTCATGGGTCCAGTTGCCCTCATTGCATGCTACATAGAGAACATAAAAGATTGTATGTGTGAGTATGTCATGATCCATCTCTACAAGTACATGGTGCATACAAAGTCCAAAATACAAATAAGACTACTAACATAAACTACAAGTTTGAATCTTTCGCTCCCGTGTGGCTGGTCTGTACTCCATTGTTTACTAGCCCTGCTTGGTGATGATTCGGATTTTTCTAGCTCTCCAATTAATCATGGATTATCTGCTACTCTTGTTGGGCGATGGTTTGGTGGTCCTTTATTATGCATGATAGGGCTAGTGGGACACACTCCTAGCTACTACTGGGTTTACTCCCAACCACTTTGCTAGGTCTCGTCAGTTGTTTGAATGTTATTATCCCGGCTTGCTAGTGGGGCCTTCTACAAGCTGGTGGTCCATACTTCTGGCTGCTTCCAGGACTTGCTGGCCCCTCTAAATGCTACACCAAAATGGACAAGAATATGTGCACTTGTTTACTGTGGTCCGTCGCTATGTGTGTGTGGTGCAGCAGTATCAGGGTTTAGGAGTTTAGTAAATTAAGTATTTAGGTATTTTGTGGTTTATAGGTTTTATTTAAATAATTAAATAACAAAAAAATTATTTTTATGATTTTTTCTCTTTTTTAAGGTTATAACCATCGAAAATATTATAATTTTTAATTTTTTTTCAAATGTTAATACAATATTTAATTATATTAATCATAAAAATTAAATAATATGTAAATTTAATATAAATAATTTTATTGATCGATATTATAATACTGATAATAAAATAGATTAATGACCTATTATTAATAAGATGGATATTAATTAAAATATATTTGCAAAACCTAAAACGATTCAAAATCAAAGTAAAATATATTACTAAATAATTATTTTTTATTTTTAAATTTTTGATTCTTTTTATAAGCTTATAAATTTTTTTGATGAAGATAAATTATTTAAATTATATGTCTCATTCATAATTTTATTTTGCAATTAATATTTCTATAAAAATAAACTAATAAATAATTAAAATGAATATTAAAATTATAAAGAATACAAATAAAAATTAGATTTATGATTAATTATTTAGGGTACACCGGTTTAATGGTTTAAGTATTTAGGAGTTTAGGAGTTTAGTGATTTAAGTGTTTAGGAATTTAGTATTTATATGTTTTATTTAAATATTGAAATAACAAAAAAAATATTTTTTTAATTTTTTATCAATTTTGAAGTTATACCTTTATAAATATAATAATTTTTAAATTTTTTTCAAATGTGAATACAAAATTTAGTTATAATAAACTTAATAATTATATTTTATGTAAATTAAAAATAAACAATTTTATTGACAGATATTAATAAACTAAATATAAATATAAATATAATAATGATCAAAAAATAAATTAATAAACTATTATTTATTGATAGATATTTATATATTATTTATAAATACTTTAACTTTAAAGATGGTTTAAATGTTTAAGTCTTTAAGGGTTTTAAGGTTTAGGAGTTTAATGATTTAAGCATTTAGGCATTTAGTAGTTTATAGGTTTTATATAAATAATAAAATAACAAAAAATTTATTTTTGTGATTTTATCTGATTTTCAAAGATGATAACCTTTAAAAATATAAAAATTTTTAAATTATTTTCAAATGTAAATAAAATATTTAGTTATAATAATCTTTATAATTTATATATCATGTAAATTCAATATAAACAATTTTATTAATAAATATTGTAATAATGATCAAAAAATAAATTAATAATCTATTATTAATAAGATAGATATCAATTAAAATATAATTACAAAACATAAAATGATTCAGAATCAAAGCAAAATATATTACTATATAATAATTTTTTTTTGAAAATTTTTTTTTTTATAGTTTATCTATAATTTTTAGCTGAAAAATAATTTATATAAATTATTTTTGTCTAGCTCAATTTATTTTGTAATTAATATTTATATATAAATAAACAAATAAATAATTAAAATGAATTTTTAAAATTATAATGAAAAAGAATGAGATTTATTATTTATTATTTAGGGATACTGTTTTAATTTAAATAAGTTCTGTCTCACAAATAATTTCTTTTGTAATTAATATTTCTATAAAAATAAACTGATAAATAATTAAAATAAAAATTTAAAATTATACTGAATAAAAATTAAAATGAGATTTATGGTTTATTATTAATTTTTACTAGTTTAATGATTTAAGTATTTAGAGGTTTTGTCGTTTAGGAGTTTAGTGATTTATGTTTTTAGGCATTTAGTGGTTTATAGGTTTTATTTAAACAATGAAATAACAAAAAAAATATTTTTGATATTTTTTCACATTTTCAAAGGTTATAACCTTTTAAAATATTATAATTTTGAATTTTTTTAAAAATGTGAATACAATATTTAGTAATAATAATCATTATAATTATATATAATATAAATTAAATATAATTAATTTTATTGATAGATATGATATCAATTATCAAAAAATAAATTAATATGCTATTATTAATATGATAGATATAAATTAATATATAATTAAAAAACCTAAAATGATTCAAAAACAATGTAAACTTTATTACTAAATAAGATTTTTGTTTTTTAGTTTTTGCTTCTATTTATATACTTATATATTATTTTTATGAAAAATAAATTATTTAAATTATATTTGTATCACTCAAAAAATTTATTTTTGTTATTTTTTCTTAATTTTGAAGGTTATAACCTTTGAAAATATAACAAATTTTAAATTTTATTTATATGTTAATACTATATTTAGTTATGATAATCTTAATAATAATATATCTTGTAAATTCAATATAAACAATTATATTGAAATATATTATATTAATGATCAATAAATAAATTAATAAACTATTATTAATAAGATAGATATTATTTTAAATATATTTGCAAAACA
Source organism: Sapria himalayana (assembly GCA_029783825.1). Lineage (NCBI taxonomy): Eukaryota > Viridiplantae > Streptophyta > Magnoliopsida > Malpighiales > Rafflesiaceae > Sapria > Sapria himalayana. The sequence continues at coordinate 166,269 of JAREIK010002279.1, read as the reverse complement.
TAAATTGATTCAAAATCAAAGTAAAATATATTACAAAATAATACTTTCTTTGATGGTTTTCTTCTTTTTATAAGTGTATATTTTTTGTTATTAAAAGTAAATTATTTAAATTATATTTTTCATCCTCATAATTTATTTTTAATTTATAATTCTATAAAAATAAACTAATAAATAATTAAAATAAATATTTAAAATTATAATGAATACAAATAAAATAGATATTTATTATTTATTATTTAGGATATACTAGTTAAATGGTTTAAGTATATAGCTGTTTTGGGGTATAGTGATTTAAGTGTTTAGGCCATTAGTTATTTATAGTTTTTATTTAAAGAATGAAAAAATAAAAAAATAAATTCTTTGATTTTTTTTTTAATTTTTGAAGGTTATAACCTTTGAAAATATAATAATTCTTAATTTTTTTAAATGTTTATATAATATTTAGTTATAATATTCTTAATTTTAGTTTTTGCAATTATATTTTAATTTATATCATTCATATTAATAATATTTATTAATTTTGTATTGATCATTATTATAATATCTATTAATAAAATTATTTATATTAAAGTTTATATTATATATAATGTAAACTCAATATAAATAATTTTATTAATAGATATTATAATAATGATCAATACAAAATTAATAAAGTATTATTAATAAGAATGATATTAATTAAAATATAATTGCAAAAACTAAAATTATTCAATATCAAAATAAAATATATTACAAAATAATAAATTAATGTTTTTAAAATTTTGCTTCTTTTTATAAGCATATATATTTTTTTTGATAAAAAATAAATTATTTAAAGTTGATCTGTCTCACTAATAATTTAATTTTAATTAATATTTCTATAAAAATAAACTGATAAATAATTAAAATAAAAATTTAAAATTATACTTAATAAAAATTAAAATGAGATTTATGATTTATTATTAAAGTATACCAATTTAATAGTTTAAGTATTTAGAAGTTTTGTCATTTTGGAGTTTAGCGATTTATGTTTTTAGGCATTTAGTGGTTTATAGGTTTTATTTAAACAATAAAATAACAAAAAAAAAACTTGTAATTTTTTGTCATTTTTATAGGTTATAACCTTTGAAAATATAATAATATTTAAAATTTTTTGAAATGTGAATACAATATTTAGTTATAATAATTTTAATAATTATATATCATATAAATTCAATATAAACAATTTTATTGATAGATATTATAATAATGATCAAAAATTAAATTAATAAACTATTAATAATAAGATTAATATTAATTAAAAAATGTTTACAAAACCCAAATTGATTCAAAATTAAAGTAAAAAATATTACTGGATAATAATTTTTAATTTTTAAAATTTCACTTCTTTTATAAGCGTATATTTTTATTTTGATAAAAAATAAATTATTTAACTTATATTTGTCACACTTATAAATTTTTTTGTAATAAATATTTATATAAAAATAAACTTATAAATAATAAAAATGAATATTTAAAATAATAATAAATTGAAATAAAAATTAGATTTCTTAATTATTAAATAGCATATAGCAGTTTAATGGTTTATCTATTTAGGCATTACGGGCCTTAAGAGTTTACTGATTTAACTGTGTATGCATTTTGTGGTTTATAGGTTTTATTTAAAAATTAAGATAACAAAATATTTATTTTTATTATTTTTTGATATTTTCAAAGGTTATAACATTTGAAAATATAATATATTTTAAATTTTTTTTAAATGTGAATTCAATATTTAGTTATAATAATCATTATATTTATATATCATATAAATTCAATATAAATAATATTATTTATAAATATTCTAAAAATGATCAAAAAATAAAATGATAATCTATTATTAATAAGATAGATATCAATTAAAATATAATAAAAAATTTTAAAGTGATTCAGAAGAAATCAAAATATATTACTATATAATAATTTGTTGTTTTGAAATTTTTTTTTCTTTTAAAATTTTATCCATATTTTTTTGATGAAAATTAATTTATATAAATTATATTTGTCTAACTCATAATTTATTTTTAATTCATATTTATATAAAAATAAACAAATAAATATTTAAAATCAATATTTATAATTATAATGAAAAAAGATATATTGAGATTTATTCGTTATTATTTTGGGTATACCAGTCTAATTTAAATTAGATCTGTCTCACTAATAATTTATTTTGTAATTAATATTTCTATAAAAATAAACTGATAAATAATTAAAATAAAAATTTAAAATTATACTGAATAAATATTAAAATGAGATTTATGAATTATTATTAATGTATAATATTTTAATAATTTAAGTATTTAAAGGTTTTTTCATTTATGAATTTACTGATATATGTTTTTATGCATTTAGTGGTTTATAGGTTTTATTTAAACAATGAAATAACAAAAAAATTATTTTTGGTATTTTTTGACATTTTCAAAGGTTATAACCTTTGAAAATATAATAAATTTAAAATTTTTTAAAAATGTGAATACAATATTTTGTAATAATAATCATTATAATTATATATAATATAAACTAAATATATACAATTTTATTGATAGATAAGATATCAATTATCAAAAAATAAATTAATATGATATTATTAATATGATAGATATATATTAAAATATAATTGCAAAACCTTAAAATATTCAAAATCAAAGTAAAATTTATTACTAAATAAGAATTCTTTTTTTTAGTTTTTTCTTCTTTTTATATGCTTATATTTTTTTTTGATGAAAAATAAAATATTTAAATTATATTTATATCACTCATAATTTATTTTGTAATTAATATTTTAGTAAATTATTTAAATTATATTTTATGTTTACAAGTTTAAAGGTTTAAGTATTTAGGGTTTTTTGTGTTTAGGAGTTTAGAGATTTAAGTGTTTAGGCATTTAGTGGTTTATAAGTTTTATTTAAACATTGATATAACAAAAAATTAATTTTTATTATTTTTTTAATTTTTGTAGGTTATAACCTTTGAAAATATAATAATTTTTAAATTTTTTTCAAATGTAAATATAATATTTAGTTATAATAATCTTAATAATTATAAGTCATTTAAATTCAATATAAATAATTATATTGCAAGATATTATAATAATGATCAAAAAAAATTTAATAAACTATTATTAATAAGATAGATATTATTTAAAATATATTTGCAAAATCTAAATTTATTCAAATTCAAAGTAAAATATATTACTTAATAATAAATTTTTTAATGTTTTGCTTTTTTTATAACTTTATATTTTTGTTATTAAAAATAAATTATTTTAATTAATTTGTCTTACTCATAATTTATTTTGTAATTTGTAATTCTATAATAATAAACTAATAAATAATTAAAATAATTATTTAAAATTATAATGAATACAAATAAAATTGAGATTTATTATTTATTATTCAGGATATACCAGTTTAATGGTTTAAGTTTTTAGGTGTTTTTGGGTTTAGGAGTTTAGTGATTTAAGTGTTTAGACCTTTAGTAAATTATAATTATTATCTAATGAATTAAAAAACAAAAAATTTAATTATTTGAATTTTTTTAATTTTTGAAGGTTGTAACCATTGAAAAAATATAATAAATTTAATTTTTTTTTAATCTGAATATAATATTTAGTTATAATCATCTTAATAATTATATATAATGTAAACTAAATATAAATAATTTTAATAATAAATTTTATAATAATGATCAATAAATAAATTAATAAACTAGTATAAATAAGAATGATATAAATTAAAATATTATTGTAAAATCTAAAATGATTCAAAATCAAAATAAGATATATTACTAAATAATAATTTTATATTTTAAAAAATGTTCCTCATTTTATAAGCATATATATTTTGTTGATGAAAAATAAATTATTTAAATTATATATGTCTCACTAATAATTTATATTGTAATTAATATTTCTATAAAATAAACTGATAAATAATTAAAATGAATATTTCAAATTATAATGAATACTAATAAAACTGAGATTTATGATTTATTATTTAGACTATACTAATTTAATGTTTTAAGTATTTATGGGCTTCGGGGTTTAGGAGTTTAGTCATTTTAGTATTTAGTCATTTAGTGGTTTATAGGTTTTATATAAAAAATAAAATAATAAAAAATTTATTTTTGTTATTTTTTCTCATTTTTTAAGGTTATAACCTTTGAAAATATAATAATTTTTAAATTTTTTTTTGAAAAGTGAATACAATATGATGTTATAATAATCATAATAATTATATATAATATAAATTCAATATAAACTATTTTATTGATATTTATTATAATAATGATCATAAAAGAGTAATAACCAATTATTAATAAGATAGATTTTTTTTAAAATATATTTGCCAAAGGTAAAATAACTCAAAATCAAAGAGAAATTTTACTAAATATTAATTTTAAATTTTTTAATTTTTTATCCATTTATAAGCCTATATATTTTTAGATGAAAAATAAATTATTTAAATTATATTTGTCTCACTAATAATTTATTTTTAAATTTATATTTATATAAAATTAAACTAATTAATAATTAGAATGTATATTTAAAATTATAATGAATACAAAAAAAATGAGATTTAGGATTTATTATTTAAGTCATAAATATTTAATTGTTTATGTTTTTCGTGGTTTTGGGCTTAAAGAGTATATTGATTTATATGTTTATACATTTTCGTGTTTATAGGTCGTATTTAATCAATGAAATAACAAAAAATTTATTTTTATGAATTTTCGTGATTTTCAAAGGTTATAACCTTTAAAATATAATAATTTTTTAATAGTTCTAAAATATGAATACAATACTTAGTTATAATAATCTTAAAAATTATATTCGTTGTAGATTCAATATAAAAAAAAGTATTAATATATATTATAATAATGATCAAAAAATAAATTAATAAACTATTATTAAAAAGATAGATATTAATTAAAATATATTTGCAAAACCCAAAATAATTCAAAATCAAAGTAAATTATATTACTAAATAAAATTTTAAATTTTTGAAATTTTTTTTTCATAAAAAATAATTTATTTAAATTATATATGTCTCACTCATTATTTATTTTGTAATTAATATTTCTATAAAAATAAACTAAAAAATAATTAAAATGAATAATTAAAATTATAATGAATACAAATAAAAATGAGATTTATTATTATTATTATTATTAGGTTATATATGTTTAATGGTTTAAGTATTTAGGGGGTTTCGGGGTTTAGGAGTCTGGAGATTTAAATGTTTAGTCATTTAGTGGTTTATAAGTTTTATTTAAATAATAAATAATAAAAAATTATTTTTGTGATTTTTTATCATTTTTGAAGGTTATAACCTTTGAAAATATAATAATTTTTAAATTTTTTTCAAATGTAAATATAATATTTAGTTATAATAACTTAATAATTATTAGACATTTTAAATGAATATAAGTAATTTAATTGTTCGATATTATAAAAATGATCAAATAATAAATTAATAAACTATTATTAATAAGATTGATCACAATTAAAATATAATTGCAAAACCTATATATAATGATTCAAAATCAAAGTAAAATATATTACTAAATAATAATTTTTTGTTTTTAAATTTTTACTTCTTTATATAAGCTTTTTTTTTTGATTAAAAATAAATTATTAAAATTATATTTGTCTCACTCATTATTTATTTTGTGATTGATATTTGTATAAAAAATAAAGTAATAAATAATTAAAATGAATATTTAAAATTATAATGAATACAGATTAAAATGAGATTTATGATTTATTATATATGGTATACCAGTTTAATGGTTTATTATTTAGTGGTTTATAGGTTTTATTTATATAATAAAAAGTTAAAATTCTATTTTTGATTTTTTTCTGATTTTCAAACGTTATAACCTTTGAAAATAAAATAATTTTTAAAATTTTTTGAAATGTGAATACCATGTATAATTATATTAATTTTACTAATTATATATCATTTAAATTCAATATAAACAATTTTAATGATAGATATTATAATAATGATCAAAAATTAAATTAATAAACTATTATTAATAATATAAATATTAATTAATATATATTTACATAACACAAAATGCTTTAAAATCAAATCAAAATATATTGCTAAATAATAATATTTAATTTTTAAATTTGTCTTCTTTTTATAAGCTTATATTTTTTTTTGATTAAAAATAAATTATTTAAATAATATTTGTCTTACTCGAAATTTATTTTGTAATTAATATTTCTAAATAATTAAACTATAAATAATTAAAATAAATATTTAAAATTATAATAAATAGAAATAAAATGAGATTTATTATTTATTAAGTAGTATATACATGTTAAAATCTTTATGTATTTAGGGGTTTCGAGGTTTATGAGCTTACTAATTTAAGTAAGTAAGCATTTAATGGTCTATAGGTTTTTTTTTAAAAATAAAATAACTAAAAATTTATTTTTTTTTATTTTTTCACATTTAATGGTCTATAACCTTTGAAAATGTAATAATTTTAAAATTTTTTTCAAAAGTAAATACAATATTTAGTTATAATAATCATTATATTTATATATCATATAAATTCAATATAAACATTTTTATTGATAAATATTCTAATAATGATCAAAAACAAATTTATAATCTATTATTAATAAGATAGATATCAATTAAAATATAATTACAAAACCTTAAATGATTCAGAAGAAAAGCAAAATATATTACTATATAATAATTTTTTGTTTTGAAATTTTTTTTTCTTTTAAAAAGTTTATTTATAATTTTTTGATGAAAAATAATTTATATAAATTATATTTGTTTAACTCATAATTTATTTTGTAATTAATAATTATATAAAAATATACAAATAAATAATTAAATGAATATTTAAAATTATAATTGAAAAAAAATGAGTTTTATTATTTATTATTTAGTGTATACCGGTTCAATTTAAATTAGATCTGTCTAACTAATAATTTATTTTGTAATTAATATTTCTATAAATAAACTGATAAATAATTAAAATAAAAATTTAAAATTAAACTTGAATAAATATTAAAATGAAATTTATGATTTATTATTAATGTATACCAGTTAATTGCTTTAATTATTTAAAGGTTTTGTCATTTAGGAGTTTAGCGATTTATGTTTTTAGGCATTTAGTGGTTTATAGGTTTTATTTAAACATAAAATAAAAAAAAAATTGTAATTTTTTCTCATTTTCATAGGTCATAACCTTTGAAAATATAATAATATTTAAAATTTTTTGAAATGTGAATACAATATTTATTTATAATAATATTAATAATTTAATATCATATAAATTCAATATAAACAATTTTATTGATAGATATTATAATAAAGATCAAAAATTAAATAAATAAACTATTAATAATAAGATATATATTAATTAAAAAATATTTACAAATTCCAAATTGATTCAAAATTAAAGTAAAATATATTACTTAATAATAATTTTTAATTTTTCAATTTTTACTTATTATATAAGCCTAAATACTTTTATTGAATAAAAAAAATATTTAAATTATATTTCTCGCACTCATAATTTATTTTGTAATAAATATTTCTATAGAAATAAACTAATAAATAATTAAAATAAATATTTAAAATTGTAATAAATAGAAATAAAAATTAGATTTATTAATTATTAAGTATTATATAGCGGTTTAATGGTTTATGTATTTAGGCATTACGAGGTTTAGGAGTTTACTGATTTAACTGTGTATGCATTTAGTGGTTATAGGTTTTATTTAAAAAATAAATAAACAAAAAATTTAATTTTATTATTTTTTGATATTTTCAAAGGATATAACCTTTAAAAATATAAAAATTTTTAATTTTTTTTCAAATGTGAATTCAATATTTAGTTATAATAATCATTATATTTATATATCATATAAATTCCATATAATCAATATTATTGATAAATATTTTAATAATGATCAAAAAATAAATTAATAATCTTTTATTAATAAGATAAAATATTAATTAAAATATAATTACAAAACCTATAATGATTCAGAAGCAAAGCAAAGTATATTACTATATAATAATTTTTTGTTTTTAATTTTTTTTTTCTTTTAAATAGTTTATCTATATTTTTTTGATGAAAAATAATTTATATAAATTATATTTGTCTAACTCATAATTTATTTTTAATTAATATTTATTTAAAAATAAACAAATAAATAATTAAAATGAATATATAAAATTATAATGAAAAAAATAATATTGAGATTTATTATTAATTATTTACGGTATACCAATTTAAAAAAGATTATCTATTTAGGGTTTTTGAGATTTCAGAGTTATTGACTTAAGAGTTTACGCATTTAGTAGTTTATAATATTTATTTAAACAATGAAATAATAAAAAAATTATTTTTTATATTTTCTCACATTTTCAAAGGGTATAACCTTTGAAAATATAATAATTTTAAATATTTTTAAAAATGTGAATACAATATTTAGTAATAAGAATCATTATAATTATATATAATATAAACTAAATATAAAAGATTTATTGATATATATGATATCAATTATCAAAAAATAAATTAATATGCTATTATTAATATGATAGATATAAATTAAAATATTATTGCAAAACCTATAATTATTCAAAATCAAAGTAATATTTATTAACAAATAATAATTTTTGTTTTTTTTTGTTTTTGCTTCTTTTTATAAGCTTAAATTTTTTTTGATGAAAAATAAATTATTTAAATTATATTTAAGGTTTGCTAGTTTAAAGTTTTAAGTATTTAGGGGCATTTGTGTTTAGGAGTTTATACATTTAAGTGTTTAGGCATTTAGTGGTCTATAAGTTTTATTTAAACAATGATATAACAAAAAATTTTAATTTATTTTTTTTCAAATGTAAATATAATTTTTAGTTATAATAATCTTAATAAATATAAGTCATTTAAATTTAATATAAATAATCACATTGCTAGATATTATAATAATGATCAATAAATAAATAAACTATTATTAATAAGATAGATATTATTTAAAATATATTTGCAAATTTTAAATTTATTCAAAATCAAAGTATAGATTACTAAATAATAATTTTTTTTAATATTTAGCTTTTTTTATAAGTTTATATTATTGTTATAAAAAATTAATTATTTAAAATAGATTTGTCTTCCTCATAAATTATTTTGTAATTTATAATTCTATAAAAATAAACTAATAAATAATTCAAATAAATATTTAAAATTATAATGAATACAAATAAAATTGAGAATTATTATTTATTATCCAGGATATACAGGTTTAATGGTTTAAGTATTTAGGTGTTTTGGGGTTTATTCATTTAAGTGTTTATGCCTTAAGTGATTTTATCTAATTTTTGAAGGTTATAACCTTTGAAAATATAATAATTTTTAATTTTTTTTAAAATGTGAATATAATATTTAGTTATAATAATCTTGATAATTATATATAATGTAAAATCAATATAAATAAATTTATTAATAGATATTATAATAATGATTAATAAATAAAATAATAAACTATTATTAATTAGAATGATATAAATTAAAATATAATTGCAAAATCTAAAAATATTCAAAATTAAATCAAAATAAATTACTAAATAAAAATATTTTGTTTTAAAATATTGCCTCTTTTTATCATCTTTTTTTTTATGAAAAATAAATTATTTATATTATATCCGTCTCCCTAATAATTATTTTTGTAATTAATATTTCTATTAAAATAAACTTATAAATAATTAAATTGATTATTTAAAATTATAATGAATACTAATAAAAATGAGATTTATTATTTATTATTTAGAGTATACTAATTTAAAGGCTTATATATTTATGAGCTTCGGGGTTTAAGAGTTTAGTCATTAAGAATTTAGGTATTTTTTGGTTCATAGATTTTATTTAAAAAATATAATAACAAAAAATTTATTTTTTTATTTTTTCTTATTTTCCAAGGTAATAACCTTTGAAAACATAATAATTTTTAAATTTTTTTAAAATATGAAAATATTATTTTGTTATAATAATTTAAATAATTATATATTATGGAAATTCAATATAAATAATATTTTTTATAGATATTATGATGACGATAATAAAATAAATTAATAAACTATTATTAATAAGATAGATATTAAATAAAATTTATTTGCAATACCTAAAATGATTCAAAATCAAAAAAAATATATATTAATAAGATAGATATTAAATAAAACAATTATTAATAATATAAAATATACAGGTTTTAAAATTTTATATTTAGTAGTTTTGGGATTTTAGAATTTAGTGATTTAAGTGTTTAGGCATTTAATAGTTTATAGGTTTTATTTAAAAAATAAAATAACAAAAATTTATTTTTTATTTGTTCTCATTTTTGAAGGATATAACCTTTGAAACTATAACAATTTTTAAATTTTGTTTAAATGTGAATACTATAGTTAGTTATGATAATCTTAATAATTTTATATCACGTAAATTTAATATAAACAATTATATTGGTATATATTATAATAATGATCATACAAAAGATTAATAAACAATTATTAATAAGATAAATATTGTTTAAAATATATTTACAAAACCTAAAATGATAAAAAATCAAAGTGAAATATTTTACTAAATATTAATTTAAAATTTTTAAATTTTTGTTTCCATTTATATGCTTATATATTTTTTGATTAAAAATAAATTATTTAAATTATATTTGTCTCACTATTATTTTATTTTTTAATTTATATTTCTATAAAAATAAAGTAATAAATAATTAAAATGTATATATAAATTTATAATGAATACTAATAAAAATGAGATTTATGATGAATTATTTATGGTATACCTATTTAATGGTTTAAGTTTATTGTGGTTTTGGTGTTAATGAATTTATTAATTTATATGTTTACACATTTATGTGTTTATATGTTTTATTTAATCAATGAAAAAATAAAAAAATTATTTTTATGAATTTTCGTGATTTTCAAAGGTTATAACCTTTGAAAATATAATAATTTTTAATAGTTCTAAAATATGAATACAATACTTAGTTATAATAATCTTAATAATTATATTTGATGTAAATTCAATATAAAAAATTGTATTACTATATATTATTTTGATTATCAAAAAATAAATTAATAAATTATTATTAATAAGATAGATATTAATTAAAATATATTTGCAGAACCCAAAATAATTCAAAATCAAAGTAAATTATATTACTAAATAAAATTTTAAATTTTGAAATTTTGTTTATTTTTATAAGCTTATTTTTTTGCATAAAAATGATTCATTTAAATTATATTTGTCTCACTCATTATTTATTTTGTAATTAATATTTCTATAAAAATAAACTAAAAAATAATTAAAATAAATCTTTAAAATTATAATGAATACAAATAAAAATGAGATTTATTATTTATTATTTAGGTTATATAGGTTTAATGGTTTATTTATTTAGGGGGTTTTGGGGTTTAGGAGTCTAGAGATTTAAATATTTAGGCATTTAGCGGTTTATAAGTTTTATTTAAATAATAAAATCAAAAAAAAAATTATTTTTGTGATTTTTTATCATTTTTGAAGGTTATAACCTTTGAAAATATAATAATTTTTAAATATTTTTCAAATGTAAATATAATATCTAGTTATAATAACGTAATAATTATAGGACATTTTAATTGAATATAATTAATTTTATTGTTCGATATTATAAAAATGATCAAATAATAAATTAATAAACTATTATTAATAAGATTGATCACAATTAAAATATAATTGCAAAACCTATATATAATGATTCAAAAACAAAGTAAAATATATTACTAAATAATAATTTTTTGTTTTAAATTTTTACTTCTTTATATAAGCTTATTTTTTTTATGATTAAAAAAAGATTATTAAAATTATATTTGTCTCATTCATTATTTATTTTGTGATTGATATTTCTATAAAAATAAACTAATAAATAATTAAAATGAATATTTAAAATTATAATGAATACAAATTAAAATGAGATTTATGATTTATTATATGTGGTATAAGAGTTTAATGGTTTGATTATTTAGGAGTTTCGTCGTTTAGGAGTTTAGTAATTTATGTTTTTAGGCATTTAGTGGTTTATAGGTTTTATTTATATAATAAAAATTTAAAGATCTTTTTTTTTGATTTTTTCTGATTTTCAAAGGTTATAATTTTAGAAAATAAAATAATTTTTAAAATTTTTTGAAATGTGAATACAATGTATAATTATTTTAATCTTACTAATTATATATCATATAAATTCAATATAAATAATTGTAATGATAAATATTATAATAATGATCAAAAATTAAATTTATAAACTATTATTAATAATATAAATATTAATTAAAATATATTTACACAACACAAAATGATTCAAAATCAAATAAAAAGGTATTACTAAATAATAATATTTAATTTTAAAAATTTTCAATCTTTTTAGCTTATATTTTTTTATGATTAAAAATAAATTATATAAATAATATCTGTCTCACTCGAAATTTATTTTGTAATTAATTTTTCTAAAAAATTAAAATATAAATAATTAAAATGAATATTTAAAAATATAATAAATAGATATAAAAATGTGATTATTATTTATTAAGTAGTATACACCTGTTATAAGGTTTATGTATTTAGGGGTTTCTGGTTTTATGAGCTAATAATTTAAGTAAGTAACATTTAGTGGTCCATATGTTTTATTTAAAAAATAAATAACAAAAAATTTATTATTTGTATTCTTTCTCATTTTTTAAGATTATAACCTTTGAAAATATAATAATTTTTAATTTTTTTCAAAAGTGAATACAATATTTATTTATAATAATCATAATAATTATATATCATATAAATTCAATATAAACAATTTTATTGATAGATATTCTAATAATTATCAAAAAAATAAATTAAAAATCTATTATGAATAAGATTGATATTACTTAAAATATAATATCAAAACCTAAAATGATTCAAAAGCAAAGCAAAATATATTACTTAATAATAATTTTTTGTTTTCAAATTTTTATTCTTTTTATAAGCTTATCAATTTTTTGATGAAAAATAATTTTTATAAATTATATTTTTAACTCATAATTTATTTTATAATTAATACATATATATAAATAAAAAACTTAACAATCAAAATGAATTTTTTAAATTATAATGAAAACAAATAAAAATGAGATTATAAATTATTATTTAGGGTATACCGGTTTAAAGGATTATCTATATAGGGGTATCGGGACTTTATAGTTTAGTGATTTAAGTGTATAGGCATTTAGTGATTTATAGGTTTTATTTAAAGATTGAAATAACAAAAAGATATATCTTTTTTTTATTTTTTAACATGTTCAAAGGTTATAATCTTTGAAAATATAAATTTTTAAAAATTTTTTCAAAAGTAAAAACAATATTTAGTTATAATAATTATTAAATTTATATATCATATAAATTCACTATAAATATTCTTATTGATAAATATTCTAATAATGATCAAAAAATAAATTAATAATCTATATTTAATAAGATAGATATCAATTAAAATATAATTACAAAACCTAAAATGATTTAGAAGAAAGCAAAATATTTTACTATATAATAATTTTTTGTTTTGAAATTTTATTTTCTTTTAAAAAGTTTATCTATAATTTTTTGATGAAAAATAATTTATATAAATTATTTTTGTATAGCTCAATTTATTTTGTAATTAATATTTATATTTAAATAAACAAATAAATAATTAAAATGAATATTTAAAATTATAATGAAAAAAAAATGATATTTATTATTTATTATTTAGGGATACCAGTTTAATTTAAATTAGATCTGTCTCACTAATAATTTATTTTGTAATTAATATTTCTATAAAATAAATTGATAAAAAATTAAAATAAAAATTTAAAATTATACTGAATAAAAATTAAAATGAGATTTATGATTTATTATTAATGTATACCAGTTTAATAATTTAATTATTTAGAGGTTTGTCGTTAGAAGTTTAGCGATTTATGTTTTAAGGCTTTTAGTGGTTTATAGGTTTTATTTAAAAAAATAAAATAACAAAAAAATTTTATAATTTTTTATCATTTTCATCGGTTATAACATTTAAAAAAATAATAATATTTAAAATTTTTTGAAATTTTAATACAATATTTTGTAATAATAATTTTAATAATTATATATCATATAAATTTAATATAAATAATTTTATTTATAGATATTATAATAATGATCAAAAATTAAATTTATAAACTATTAATATTAAGATAGATATTAATTAAAAAATATTTACAAAACTCAAATTGATTGAAAATTAAAGTAACTTATATTACTTGATAATAATTGTTAATTTTTATATTTATACTTCTTTTATAAGCGTATATTTTTATTAGATAAATAATATATTATTTAAATTATATTTGTCCCACTCATAATTTAATTTGTAATAAATATTTCTAAATAAATACGCTAATAAATAATTAAAATTAATATTTAAAAATATAATAAATAGCAATAAAAAATAGATTTATAATTATTAAGTAGTATTTAGCGGTTTAATGGTATATGTATTTAGGCATTATGGAGTTTATCAGTTTACTAATTTAACTTTATATGCATTTAGTAGGGCTACTCATGGGACTCAGAGATTTGCGACCCGACCTGAAGTCTTGTCCCGAAAAAATCGGGACTAACAAAATCCATTGACTTTGACTTTTCCCATCCCATTCTATCACGTATTTTTTCTTTAGGGATGATTCCGAATCTTAAGAAATATCCATCCCAAGAACCATCCCATCCTAAAAAACTCATACTAGAACTAGGAATATATATATATATATATATATATATAACATGAAGATGCCACAAATTCGGCTACTTCCCATCCAATTCCGACTCACCTATTGATGTTCCGACGAATTCTAGGCCATCCCACGCCGTTCCAGCCATGTTCAGTTAGGTCCTGCCCTTGTCTGTCGCACTTTTGGTTGCCTTCACCATGTCTAAGATGCCACACGACTTTTATTTTGTTTTTCTGACGAGAATTGAGTGATTAATCATCATTATTATTATTATGTGTCTCTGTCAGTTTTGTTGAGTATTAGTTGTTGTGTTGTGGTTAGGCCGAATGAGTTTGCTTAATGTGTTACAGTTAGTTTTGTAGAGCTTGCTTGTTTGAAATATTTATATGTATCTATGCTTAACATATCATATTAATTAATGGCAATTCAGATGGCACAATCCAGCAGAAAATGAAAAATACAATAATTTGAAGATGATCACATCTCAAATGATCAAAGTACTGGTAAATCCAATCATCATCCTTTCACGAACCCCCCTATTGTTACGGCATGTTCTTCAATTCCAATTGTAAAAGAAAGTAAAGGTACATCTAAACCTCAAGCTCATAAAAAGTATAAGTCTTCTATTTAGGAATCTTATGAGATATTAGTTGATTCACAGGCTAAAGAAACTGGTAGGGCAGCTTGTATATGGTGTAGGAAAGAATAGTTGGCAAAAAGTGATCAAGGTACTTGGTGTTTATGGAAATACTTGAGAAAGACTTTTAGGAAATTTCCATACAAAAAAGAATTAATAGAAGCTCACAAAGGTTAAGACAAGAGATAATCTTTGTTGAGTTTCATTAAATGTGCTAGTTCAGATGATAACAAATTAACTTGTTGGAAATTTGATCAACATCTAGTTAGGGAAGCTTTGTTTAAATAATCATAAAAGATGAATTGCCTTTTTGTTTTGTTGAGAGAGATGAGTTTAAAAAGATTTGTGAAGTTAGTGTGCCTCAATTTAAAATTCCATCTAGGTACTCTATATTGATGGATTGTTTTTCCTTGTTTGTGAAGGAAAAGAAGAAATTATTTGATAGCATATCATCTCATTTTTGTAGAGTTTCATTTACTACCGACACTTGGACTAGCATTCAAAATTTGTCTTATATATGTTTGAATGTTCATTTCATTGATTCTCAATGGAATATAAATAAAAGGCTATTGAACTTTTATGTAATTAAAAGTCATTCTGGAGTTAATATTAGAAAGGCCATTGAGTTTTCCATGAATGAATGGGGTTTAAGAAAGTTGATGTGCATTACTGTTGACAATGCATCAAATAAAGATGTTGCAGTTTAACAATTGAAAAAAATGCTAATGAAGAAAAGTGTTGTACCTTTGAGAGGTGAGCATTTTTATATGAGATGTTGTGCTGTTATCCTAAACTTAATTGTCAGAGATGGAATTGCAGTAGTTTAGGGTTCTATTCAAAAAATTAGAGGTGTGGTGAAATATGTGAGGAGCAGTCCTAAAAGATTAGATATGTTTAAGTTATGTGATTAAAAAGCAAACTTGACATATGGATCTTCATTGCAATTAGATTGTCCTACAAGATGGAATTCAACTTATTTGATGCTACAAACTAATATAAAATATTAATAAAGAATTTGATAAGTTGGAGGACAAAGACAAAAGGTTTTTGAAAGAGTTTGGTTCAAACGTTCCAACTAAGAGAGACTGAACAAACGCCAAAATTTTGGCTCGTTTCTTGAAAACTTTTTATGAGGTAACTTATAAATTTTCTGGCTCATAATATTCTACCTCTAGTTTTTATTTTTCTCAGATTATTCGAATTTTGAAAAAAATTGAGATTTGTGAATATAGTAGAGATACAATGGTGTCTGAAATGAGTATGAAAATGAGGCATAAATTCAACTAATATTGAGGTTCTCTTCAATCAACAAATATTATGCTTTTTGTAGCAGTAGTGTTGGATCCAAGATATAAGCTCAAATATTTCAAGGTTTAGTACACTTAGCATTATGGAGAGGAATTGGCTAAAAATTTGGTGAAAAAGGTTATAAATGCTTTAAATGAGATGATGGATGATTATAAAGATTTAAATGAATATGAATCAAAAGAAGATGATTTCTCTTCTACTGTGTTAAAGAAAAATGATGATTTGTTTGATGGTACTGATACTTATGTTGATGATTTTTTTTGTTGAATTGGAGAAAGAACAAGAAGTTGTAGCTTTGGAAGAGTTGGATAGGTACTTTGAGGACAAACTTGAAAAAAATAGTATTGATTTTGATCTTCTAAACTGCTGGAAGTTAAATGAGGTTAAATATCCTTCTTTGGAAAATGTAGCAAGGGATGTATTTTCAATCCAAGCATCTACTGTGGCCTACGAATCTACATTTAGCACTGGGGAAAAAAATTTAGATAAATATAGGAGTTCTTTAACACCTATTACAGCTGAAGTTCTCATATGTCTACAAGATTGGTTGAGAAGCTTAAACAAACATATTGAAATTGAAGAATTAGTTCAAGACCATGATGATAATGAATCAGGTTACTATACAAATCTTGGAAATTTTAATTTTACTTTTACTTATTTTATTCGTTCAATTTAATATAAATATGGTTCAATTACAATTTTCAGAGTGGTCTCAAGATCCAAATATTCTTCTAACTATAGTTGGCCAACTAAATTTGGAATGGGTGTATTAAATTTTATAAGGTAATATTTTTTTTATTACTCATTCATCTTAGAATTTATGTCTACATGATTAAAATGTTTTCATCTTTTGTTGTCCTTTTATAGTGGAGGAAGAAGAGGGAGGAGTTGTAGAAGAGATAATTAATTGGGTTTGGATTTTCGTTGCTGTTCCGAGACGGTACTTTGAAATGATTATTATCATGGTTGTTATTAGTTGTATTTTTTTGTCATATTAAACTGCCTAATTTTTGAAATTAGTTTAGTAGTAATTGATGCTACCAATGTTTGTGGTCATCTTTATCTATTCCTTAATATTTTAAGTAATTGTTTAATAAATATAGTATTGCTATTATGGTTAACTTTCACTCGGTTGAACAGAGCCAACTTGTGAAAAAACAAAGAACCAAATTAAGCACACAACTCGGTCGCATTCTATTTAACATTTCAATCCTTTTCTACACATCAAAGCTTTTGACAAGGTATTGGAACTCATTTGTGGTATTCAGCCTATTTGACGAAACAAAATTGGCTCAATTTGAGTTTGAAAGATACATAACTAAGGAATGATAAATGGTACAACAAAAGGTTTCGACATGAACTAACTTAGTCAGTTTGAAGAAAATAAATTGAAAAAAATGACTGAACGCCATTCCATCCCAAAACTATTTTCTCCTACCCAAAATCCTCGATCTCCGTTCCATCCCATCCCTATATTTTCAACCTATGGGAAGGGTCTGGATCTTTAAAAAAAATCTCCGAACTGTGGGATGGGACTGCAGATTTGTAATCCCCATCCCGTCCCATCCCATGAGCACCCCTAGCATTTAGTGGTTTATAGGTTTTATTTCAAAAATAAAATAACAAAAAATTTAATATAAACTTTGAAACTATAACAATTTTTAAATTTTTTTTAAATGTGAATACAATATTTAATTATGATAATCTTAATAATTATATATCATGTAAATTCAATATAAAAAATTATATAGATATATATTATAATAATGATCATACAAAAATTAATAAACAATTATTAATAAGATATATATTGTTTAAAATATATTTACAAACCTAAAATGATTCAAAATCAAAGTGAAATATTTTACTAAATATTAATTTTAAATTTTTAAAATTTTTGTATCCATTTATAAGCTTATATATTTTTTGATCAAAAATAAATTATTTAAATTATATTTGTCTAACTAATAAGTTATTTTTTAATTTATATTTCTATAAAAATAAACTAATAAATAATTAAAATGTATATATAAAATTATAATGAATACTAATAAAAATGAGATTATTGATTTATTATTTGGTTTAAGTATAATGGTTTAAGTATATTGTGGTTTTGGGGTTAATTAGTTTATTTATTTACATGTATACACATTTAGGTTTTATTTATTGATTTATATGTTTTACTTAATCAATGAAATAACAAAAAATTTATTTTTATGAATTTTCGTGATTTTCAAAGGTTATAACCTTTGAAAATATAATAATTTTTTAATAGTTTTAAAATATGAAGACAATATTTAGTTATAATAATCTTAATAATTATATTTGATGTAAATTCAATATAAAAATTTTATTAATATATATTATTTTGATGATCAAAGAATAAATTAATAAACTATTATTAATAAGACGGATATTAATTAAAATATATTTGCAAAACCCAAAATAATTCAAAATCAAAGTAATTTATATAACTAAATAAAATTTTAAATTTTTGAAATTTTGTTTATTTTTATAAGCTTATATTTTTTTTTATAAAAAATAATTTATTTAAATTATATCTATCTCACTCATTATTTCTTTTTGTAATTAATATTTCTTTAAAAATAAACTAAAAAATAATTAAAATGGATATTTAAAATTATAATGATTACAAATAAAAATGAGATTTATATTTTATTATTTAGGTTATATAGGTTTAATGGTTTAAATATTTAGGTGGTTTTGGGGTATAGAAAACTCGAAATTTAAATGTTTAAGCATTTAGTGTTTTATAAGTTTTTTTTAAATAATAACATAATAAAAAAATTATTTATTTTATTTTTTATCATTTTTGAAGGTTATAACCTTTGGAAATATAATAATTTTTAAATTTTTTTCAAATGTAAATATAATATATAGTTATAATAATCTTAATAATTATAAGACATCTAAATTCAATATAAGTAACTTTATTATTAGATATTATAAAATTGATCAAATAATAAAATTAATAAACTATTCGTAATAAGATTGATATCAATTAAAATATAATTGCAAAAGATATATATAATGATTCAAAATCAAAAGTAAAATATATTACTAAATAATAATTTTTTGTTTTTAAATTTTTACTTCTTTTTATTAGCTTATATTTTTTTTAATTAAAAATAAATTATTAAAATTATAGTTGTCTCGCTCATTATTTATTTTGTAATTTATATTTTTATAAAAAATAAACTAATAAATAATTTAAATGAATATTTAAAATTATAATGAATACAAATTAAAAAGAGATTTATGATTTTTTTTATGTGGTTTGCCGGTTTAATGGTTTGATTATTTAGGAGTTTTGTCGTTTCAGAGATTATTAATTTATGTTTTTAGGTATTTAGTGGTTTATAGGTTTTATTTATATAATAAAAATAATTTTTTTTTTAGTTTTTTTCTAATTTTAGTTATAACCTTTAAAAATAGATTAATTTTTAAAATTTTTTGAAATGTGAATACTATGTATAATTATATTAATCTTACTAATTATATATCATATAAAATCAATATAAATAATTTTAATGATATATATTATAATAATGATCAAAAATTAAAATAATAAACTATTATTAATAATATAAATATTAATTAAAATATATTTACAAAACACGAAATGATTCAAAATCAAATCAAAATATATTACTAAATAATAATATTTAATTTTTAAATATTTTTATCTTTTTATAACCTTATATTTTTTTTGATTAAAAATAAATTATTTAAATAATATTTGTCTCACTAGAAATTTATTTAGTAATTAATTTTTCTAAAAAATTAAACTATATATAATTAAAATGAATATTTAAAATTATAATAAATAGAAATAAAAATGAGATTTTTTATTTTATTAAGTAGTATATAGATGTTAAAATCTTTATGTATTTAGGAGTTTCGGGGTTTATGAGCTTACTAATTAAAGTAAGTAAGCATTTAATGGTCTATAGGTTTTATTTAAAAAATAAAATAACTAAAAATTTATTTTTATTATTTTTTCTGATTTTTTAAGATTATAACCTTTGAAAATATAATAATTTTTAAATTTTTTTCAAAAGTGAATACAATATTTATTTATAATAATCTTAATAATTATATATCTTATAAATTCAATATAAACAATTTTATTGATAGATATTCTAATAATTATCAAAAAATAAATTAAAAATCTATTATGAATAAGATTGATATTACTTAAAATATAATATCAAAACCTAAAATGTTTCAAAATCAAAGCAAAATATAATACTAAAATATAATATTGTGATTTTAAATTTGTATTCTGTTTATAAGCTTATCAATTTTTTGATTAAAAATAATTTTTATAAATTATATAATACTATATAATAATTTTTTGTTTTGAAATTTTTTTTATTTTAAAAAGTTTATCTATAATTTTTTGATGAAAAATAATTTACAAAAATTATATTTGTGTAACTCATAAATTATTTTGTAATTAATATTTATATAAAAATATACAAATAAATAATTAAAATGAATATTTAAAATTATAATTAAAAATAATGAGATTTATTATTTATTATTTAGGGTATACCGGTCGAATTTAAATCAGATCTATCTTACTAATAATTTATTTTGTAATTAATTTTTGTATAAAAATAAACTGAAAATTAATTAAAAAAAAATTTAAAATTATACTGAATAAAAATTAAAATGATATTTATGATTTATTATTAATGTATACTAGTTTAATGGTTTAAGTATTTAGAGGTTTTATCTTTTAGGAGTTTTGCGATTTAGGTTTTTAGGCATTTAATGGTTTATTTCTTTTATTTAATCAATAAAATAACAAAAAAAATTTGTAATTTTTTCTTATTTTCATAGGTTATAACCTTTGAAAATATAATTATATTTAAAATTTTTTTGAAATGTGAATATAATATTTATTTATAATAATATTAATTATTATATATGATATAAATCAATATAAATAATTTTATTGATAGATATGATAAAATGATCAAAAATTAAAATAATAAACTATTAATAATAAGATAGATATTAATTAAAAAACATTTACAAAACCCAAATTGATTCAAAATTAAAGTAAAATATATTACTGGATAATAATTTTTAATTTTTAAATTTTTACTTCTTTTATAAGCGTATATATATTTTTTGATTAAAAATAAATTATTTTAATTATATTTGTCGCACTCATAATTTATTTTATAATAAATATTTCTATAAAAACAAACTAATAAATAATTAAAATGAATATATAAACTATAATAAATAGAAATTAAAATTTGATTTATTAATTATTATGTATTATATAGAAGTTTAATGGTTTATGTATTTAGGTATTATGGGGTTTAGGTCTTTACTGAATTGATTGTGTATGCATTTGGTGGTTTATAGGTTTTTTTTTAAAAAATAAAATAACAAAAAATTTATTTTTATTATTTTTTAATATTTTCAAAGGTTATAACCTTTGAAAATATAATAATTTTTTAAATTTTTTTTAAAAGTGAATTCAATATTTATTTTTAATAATCAATATATTTATAAATCATATTTCAACATAAATAATTTTAGTGATAAATTTTCTAATAATGATCAAAAAATAGATTAATAATCTATTATTAATAAGATAGATATCAATTAAAATATAATTACAAAACATAAAATGATTCATAAGCAAAGCAAAATATATTATTATATAATAATTTTTTGTTTTTATTTTTTTTTCTTTTAAAAAGTTTATCTATATTTTTTTTGATGAAAAATAATTTATATAAATTATAATTGTCTAACTCATAATTTATTTTTTAATTAATATTTATATAAAAATAAACAAATAAATAAATAAAATGAATATTTAAAATAATACTGAAAAAAATAAAAATGAGATTTTTGTTTATTATTTAGGATATATCTTATTTAAAAAATTAACTATTTAGGGTTTTCGAGATTTAGAAGTTATTCATTTAAGTATTTAGGCAATTGGTGGTTTATAGGTTTTATTTAAAAAATGAAATAACAAATAAATTATTTTTGATATTTTTTCAAATATTGAAAGATAACCTTTGAAGATATAATAATTTTAAAATTTTTTAAAAATGTGAATACAATATTTAGTAATAATAATAATTATAATAATATATAATATAAACTAAATATAAACAATTTTATTAATAGATATTATATCAATTATCAAAAAATAAATTAATAAACTATTAGTAATAAGATAGATATAAATTAAAATTTAATGACAAAAAACTAAAATGATTAAAAATCAAAGTAAATTTATAACAAAATGATAATTTTTGTTTTTTAGTTTTTGCCTCATTGTATAAGATTATATTTTTTTTTGATAAAAAATAAATTATTTAAATTATATTTGTATCACTCATAATTTATTTTGTAATTAATATTTCAATAAATTATTTAAATTATATTTAAGGTTTACGAGTTTAAAGGTTTATGTATTTAGGGGCTTCGGGGTTTAGGGTTTAGAGATTTATGTGTTTAGGTATTTAATGGTTTATAAGTTTTATTTAAACAATGATATAACAGAAAATTTATTTTCTGTTATTTTTTCTCATTTTTTAAGGTTATAACCTTTAAAAATATAACAATTTTTAAATTTTTTTTAAATGTGAATACTATATTTAGTTTTGATAATATTAATAATTATATATCATATAAATTCAATATAAACAATTATATTGATAGATATTATATTAATGATCAAAAAAAATTAATAAACTATTATAAATAAGATAGATATTATTTAAAATATATTTGCAAAACCTAAATTTATTCAAAATCAAAGTAAAATAATTTACTAAATAATAATGTTTTTGATGTTTTGCTTCTTTTTATAAGTTTATATTTTTTGTTCTTAAAAGTATATAATTTAAATTATATTTGTTTTCCTCATAATATATTTTGTAATTTATAATTCTATAAAAATAAACTAAAAAAGAATTAAAATGAATATTTAAAATTATAAATAATACAAATAAACGTGAGATTGATTATTTATTATTCAGGACATACAGTTTTAATGGTTTAGGTATTTAGGTGATTTGGGGTTTAGTGGTTTAAGTGTTTATGCCTTTAGTGATTTATTGTTTTTATTTAAAGAATGAAAAAACAAAAAATTTAATTTTTTATTTTTTTTTGTTATTTTTTCTCATTTTTTAAGGTTATAACCTTTGAAAATATAATAATTTTTAATTTTTTTTAAATGTGAATACTATATTTAGTTTTGATAATATTAATAATTATATATCATTTAATGCAATATAAACAATTATATTTATAGATATTATATCAATGATCAAAAAATAAATTAATAAACTATTATAAATAAGATAGATATTATTTAAATTATATTTGCAAAACCTAAATTTATACAAAATCAAAGTAAAATAAATTACTAAATAATAATGTATTTTATGTTTTGCTTCTTTTTATAACTTTATATTTTTTGTTCTTAAAAGTATATAATTTAAATTATATTTGCCTTCATCATATTATATTTTGTAATTTATAATTCTATGAAAATAAACTAAAAAATTATTAAATTGAATATTTAAAATTATAATGAATACAAATAAAAGTGAGATTTATTATTTATTATTCTGGATATACAATATAATTTATATACTATATAATTAATAATAAACTATATTACATTAATAATAATTAATAAATCTCATTTTAATATTTATTCAGTATAATTTTAAATTTTTATTTTAATTATTTATCAGTTTATTTTTATTGAAATATTAATTACAAAATAAAGTATTAGTGAGATTGATATAATTTAAATTAAACTAATATACCCTAAATAATAAAGAATAAATCTTTTTTTTTCATTATAATTTTAAATATTCATTTTAATTATTTATTTGTTTATATTTATATTTATATTAATTAAAAAATAAATTATGAGTTAGACAAATATAATTTATGTAAATTATTTTTAATCAAAAAAATATGAATAAACTTATTAAAAAAAATTAAAAACAAAAAATAATTATATAGTAATATAATTTTCTTTGCTTCTGAATCATTATAGGTTTTGTAATTATATTTTAATTGATATCTATCTTATTAATAATAGATTATTAATTTATTTTTTGATCATTATTAGAATATTTATCAATAATATTGTTTATATTGATTATATATGATATATAAATATAATGATTATTATAACTAAATATTAAATTCACATTTGAAAAAAATTTAAAAATTATTATATATTCAAAGGTAATAACCTTTGAAGATATAAAAAAAATAATAAAAATAAATATTTTGTTATTTTAATTTTTTTAAAAAAACCTAAAACCCACTAAATGCAGACACAGTTAAATCAGTAAACTCCAAAAGCCCATAATGCCTAAATACATAAACCATTAAACTGCTATATGCTACTTAATAATTAAGAAATCAAATTTTAATTTAATTTATTATAATTTCAAATAATCATTTTAATTATTTATTAGTTTATTTTTATATAAATTTTTATTACAAAATAAATAATGAGTGCGACAAATATAATTTAAATAATTTATTTTTAATCAAAAAAAATATACGCTTAAAAAAGAAGTAAAATTTTAAAAATTAAAAATTATGATCCAGTAATATTTTTTACTTTAATTTTGAATCAATTTGGGTTTTGTAAATATTTTTTAATTAATATCTATCTGATTATTAATAGTTTATTAATTTAATTTTTGATCATTATTATAATATCTATCAATAAAATTGTTTATATTGAATTTATATGATATATAATTATTGAAATTATTATTACTAAATATTGTATTCACATTTCAAAAAATTTTAAATATTAGTAAATGTTCAAAGGTTATAACCTGTAAAATGATAAAAAATTATAAAATTTTTTTTGTTATTTTATTTTTTAATTAAAAGTTATAAACCACTAAAAGCCTAAAAACATAAATTACTAAACTCCTAAACGTCAAAACCTCTAAATACTTATTCCATTAAACTGGTATAGATTAATAATAAATTATAAATCTCATTTTAATTTTTATTCAATATAATTTTAAATTTTTATTTTAATTATTTAACAGTTTATTTTTATAGAAATTTTAATTACAAAATAAATTATTAGTGAGACAGATCTATTTTATATTAAAACATGATCCCTAAATAATAAATAATAAATCACATTTTTTTTCATTATATTTTAAATATTCATTTTAATTATTTATTTGTTTATTTATTTTTAAAAATTAATTATAAAATAAATTGAGCTAAACAAAAATAATTTATATAAATTATTATTCATCAAAAAATTATAGATAAACTTTAAAAGAAAAATATTTTCAAAACAAAAAATTATTATATAGTAATATATTTTGCTTTGCTTCTGAATCATTTTAGGTTTTGTAATTATATTTTAATTGATATCTATCTTATTAATAATATATTATTAATTTATTTTTTGATCAATATTAGAATATTTATCAATAAAATTGTTTATATTGAATTTACATGATATATAATTATTAATATTATTATAACTAAATATTATATTTACATTTTAAAATAATTTAAAAATTATTATATTTTTAAAGGTTATCATCTTTGAAAAAAAAATTGAATCTCAAAAATAATTTTATTTTATTTTTTTGTTTATATAAAACCTATATTACTTAAACATTTAAACCATCTTTAAAGGTTTAAGTATTTATAAATAATATATAAATATCTATCAATAAATAATAGTTTATTAATTTATTTATTGATCATTATTATATTTATATTTATATTTAGTATATTAATATCTATCAATAAATTGTATATTTTTAATTTACATTATATATCATTATTAAGTTTATTATAACTAAATAGTGTATTCACATTTGAAAAAAATTTAAAAATTATTATATTTATAAAGGTTATAACCTTCAAAATTGATATAAAATTTGAAAAATAATTTTATTGTTATTTCATTATTTAAAAAAACATATAAACTACTAAATGCCTAAACACTTAAATCACTAAACTCCTTAACTCCTAAATACTTGAACCATTAACCGGTATACCCTAAATAATTAATCATAAATATCATTTTTATTTGTATTCATTATAATTTCAATATTCATTTTAATTATTTATTAGTTTATTTTTATAGAAATATTAATTGCAAAATTAAAATTATGAATAAAACAAATATAATTTAAATAATTATCTTCATCAAAAAAATTTATAAGCTTATTAAAAGAATCAAATATTTAAAAATAAAAAATTATTATTTAGTAATATATTTTACTTTGATTTTGAATCATTTTAGATTTTGCAAATATATTTTAATTAATATCTATCATATTAATAATAGTTTATTAATCTATTTTATGATCAGTATTACAATAGTGATCAATAAAATTATTTATATTAAATTTACCTGATATTTTGTTTTTATGATTATTATAATTAAATATTGTATTAACATTTGAAAAAAAATTAAAAATTATAATATTTTCAATGGTTATAACCTTGAAAATGAGAAAAATTCATAAAAATAATTTTTTTGTTATTTAATTATTTAAATAAAACCTATAAACCACAAAATTCCTAAATACTTAAATTACTAAACTCCTAAACCCTAATATTGCTGCACCACACAAACATAGCGACGGACCAGAGTACACACGTGCACATATTCTTATCCATCTTGGTGTAGCATTTAGAGGGGCCAGCAAGTCCTGGAAGTAGCCAGAAGTATGGGCCACCAGCTTGTAGAGATCCCCACTAGAAAGCCGGGATGATAACATTCAGACAACTGACGAGACCGAGGAAAGTGGTCGGGAGAAAACCCAGGAGTAGCTTGGAGTGGGTTCCACTAGCTCTATCTGGCAGCATAGAGGGCCACCCAACCATCACCCAACAGGATTAGCGGGTAATCCATGATTAATTGGACAGCCGGAAAAATCCAAAATATCACCATGTAGGGCCAGTAAGCAATGGAGTCCAGACCAGCCATACGGGAGCGAAAGATTCAAACTTGAAGTTTATGTTTGTAGTCTTATTTGTATTTTGGACTTTGTATGCACCATGTACTTGTAGAGACGGATCATGATATACTCACCCACACAATCTAGTCTATTCTCTATACGGCATGCAATGAGGACGACTGGACCCATGAGTATCTCTAAGTGGAGCCCACTAATGTATTTTGTAAATACACATTAGGTGATGTTACACTCCCGGGAGTAGAAGACCCATCTTTATAAATTTTTATAATTTTACTTGTATTCTAGCTTGGTTGTACACATAGATAATTAGACTATGAGATGGACATCATAACACATGCACACCGATGCATGCATATTTTTTGATATTTTGTCGGTGCAACATACAACCACTTCTTGGAGCTCGAGGAGGAAGCATTCTAACCCAAGAGATACTCTTTTGAGGATCATTGGAGTAAAAGAATGTGAAATTCAGAGGTGAGAATGAATTAACAAAGTCCCGTAGATATGGACTTGTGGATTTATGGGTATTCGGTATTACATGTATTCCATTACATAGCGATGACATAGGCAAAAGGTTGATGCTGCTTGTCACACACATGCACAATCTTATATTTGAATAGTTTTAATATGGTGCATCATTCAGGATCCTCCAAAAGGCTTGGAAAAATCCGAATGGAAAGGACGCAGCGTGCATAATGACTCAATGCGAACTGTGAAGTCCGAGAATTCCAGGTGATATTAGTTGTATTCGTACGCTTGGAATTATTAGGCATTATGTTTTTTATGTATTTTATGCATAGAATCATTAAGGTGCATAGGATTTGGTGGGCTTGCCATAATTTGTCAGACTTTTAGTCTCTTATAAGTTGTGTGCCTAAATGATAAATAAACTGTGCATTTTCCAAAAAAAAACAAAAAAAAACCATAAACCCTAAACTTTAAATCCTAAACCTTAAACTATAAACTATAACCCTAACCCATAAACCATAAATCCTAAATCTCATGTTTTGCACTTTTATAATCAAATGACTGAGTGTTAAATTTAAATTGAG
Organism: Sapria himalayana; assembly: GCA_029783825.1. Lineage (NCBI taxonomy): Eukaryota > Viridiplantae > Streptophyta > Magnoliopsida > Malpighiales > Rafflesiaceae > Sapria > Sapria himalayana. The sequence continues at coordinate 137,429 of JAREIK010002279.1, read as the reverse complement.
ATTCACAACTTTTAGGAATGTCACAGATTTATCTTTTTGTATATGTAACACAAAGTCATGACTCAAGGGGTAAGTTATGAATTCAGTCTCTTTCTTGCTTTAGATTATTGTAGCATTAGCAATGGTCATGATTATATATTTTGTCTCTAGAACACAAAATCATATCGATGAGAATATGCCATAACTTGTGTCCCTCTGTTGAACATATTGTTAAGGCACTAAGAATGATCATGAATACATATTTAATCACTATAATATTGGGTCACAGTATTCGATATATCCATAGCTTGTGCATTTTATCTTTATATTGCAACGTCATTTCACTAGGAATGATTGTAACTTTGGACATTCCTCAAGAACAAAAGTCATGACCATAGAAATAGTTAAATCTCTAGTACTACTCTTTATAACTTTCTATAGCTAAAATTCTTAGGATTGGAAATATCACTATGGCTTTTTCCTTTGATTTGTGATCTCAAGTGTCAATATGCAAGGCTAATATTTAGAGCAATGATTAAAACCTTTAATACGTTTGAATATGATTTATTTACACCTTTTTGGGTATTGTGAGCTTGTAAACATAACTCATTTAATATAAAAAGAAATAAATGATACTTTTCATAACCATGAGGATATAAAAAAAGGCTCAGGCAGGCCAATAAAATAAATTTTTTGATTCTTGATTGAAAGAGAGCCCATACTTCTTGCCCTGCTCAAACCACCCTGGGGCTAGTTTGTTATAATAGGCTACAAGGTAATTATTTTTTTAGAGGTGAACTATGATATAAAAAAATTGCTTTGAGTGTGTGCATGAAAGATATTTTAGAAGAAATTACAATAATCAATATAAATAGAATCCTCAACAACTAGCTATTTCAACACATAGGTACAACTTTGGTTTAGTCTGTTAGCGTACATGAGTCAAATTACCTTTGATAGCCCAGTGATTCAACATCAAATATGATGAGACATAATAGAGATAAAGTAAAAGCTCCTATTATTTTGGTTAGAGCTTTAGCAATCATTCTAGAGTTGAGATAAGAACAAAATAAATTATTTTAATTATTCAGTATAATTTTAATTTTTATTTTAATTATTTATCAGTTTATTTTTATAGAAATATTAATTACAAAATAAATTACTAGTGAGATAGATCTAATTTAAATTAAACTGGTATATCCTAAATAATAAAGAATAAATCTCATTTTTTTTCATTTTAATTTTAAATATTCAAATTTAATTAGTTATTTTTTTTATTTTTATATAAATATTAATTACAAAATAAATTATGAGTTACACAAATATAATTTATATAAATTATTTTTCATCAAAATAATATAGATAAACTTTTTAAAAGAAAAAAAAATTTCAAAACAAAAAATTAATATATAGTAATATATTTTGCTTTGCTTCGGTATCCTTTTAGGTTTTGTAATTATTTTATATTTGATATCTATCTTATTAATAATAGATTATTAATTTATTTTTTGATCATTATTAGAATATTTTTCAATATAATAGTTTATATTGAATTTATATGATATAAAATATAATGATTTTATAAATAAATATTTAATTCACTTTTGAAAAAATTTTAAAATTATTAAATTTTCAAATGTTATAACCTTAAAAAATGATAAAGAAAGCAATAAAAATATATTTTTGTTATTTTATTCTTTAAATAAACCTATAGCTCATTAAATGCTTACTTACTTAAATCAATAAGCTCAAAAATCTTGAAACCCCTAAATACGTAAACCTTTTAACAGCTATATACTACTTAATAAATAATAAATCTCATTTTTATTTCTATTTATTATAATTTTAAATATTCATTATAATTATTTATAGTTTAATTTTTTCGAAAAATTAATTACAAGATAAATTTCGAGTGGACAAATATTATTTAAATAATTTATTTTAATAAAAAAAATATAAGCTTATAAAAAGAAGGCAAATTTTAAAAATAAAATATTATTATTTAGTAATATATTTTGATTTGATTTTGAATCATTTTATGTTATGTAAATATATTTTTTATTAATATTTATTTTATTAATAATAGTTTATTAATTTAATTTTTGATCTTATTATAATATCTATCATTAAAATTATTTATATTGAATTATATGATATATAATTAATAAGATTAATATAATTATACATGGTATTCACATTTCTAAATATTTTAAAAAATTATTTTATTTCAAAGGTTATAACCTTTAAAAATAAGAAAAAAATCAAAATAGAATTTTAAATTTTTATTATATAAATAAAACCTATAAACCACTAAATAATCAAACATTTAAACCGGTATATAATATAAAAAAATCATCAATCTCATTTTAATTTGTATTCATTATAATTTTAAATATTTATTAGTTTACTTTTTATAGAAATATCATCACAAAATAAAAAATGAGAGATAAATATAATGTTAATAATTTATTTTTAATAAAAAAAATATATAAGCTAATAAAAAAATTAAAAATTTAAAAACAAAAAATTATTATTTAGTAATATATTTGACTTTGATGTTTGAATCATTATATTTATGTTTTGCCAATTATATTTATTGCCTATCAATCTTATTAATAATTAGTTTATTAATTTATTATTTTGATAAATTTTATAATATCTAACAATAAAATTACTTAAATTGAATTTAAATGTTTTTATAATTATTAAGGATTATTATACTAAATAGTATATTTACATTTGAAAAAATTTAAAAATTATTATATTTTAAAGGTATAAAATTCCAAAATTATAAAAAATCACAAGAAAAAATTTTTATTATTTTATTATTTAAATAAAACTTATAAACCAATAAATTACTAAATATTTAAATCTCTAGGCTCCTAAACCCCAAAACCCCCTAAATACTTAAACCATTGAACCTATTGAACCAAAATAATAAATAATAAATCTCATTTTTATTTGTATTCATTATAAGTTTAGATATTCATTTTAATTAATTTTTAGTTTAATTTTATAGAAATATTAATTTCAAAATATATAATGAGTGAGAGAGATATAATTTAAATAAATTATTTTTTATGAAAAAAAAAAGCTTATAAAAATAAAACAAAATTTCAAAAATTTAAAATTTTATTTAGTAATATAATTTACTTTGATTTGATTTATTTTGTGTTCTACAAATATTTTAATAATATTTATCTTATTAATAATAGTTTATTAATTTATTTTTTATCATTATTATAATATATATTAATACATTTTTTATATCGAATCTACAATAAATATAATTATTAAGATTATTATAACTAAGTATTGTATTCATATTTTAGAACTATTAAAAAAATTATTATATTTTTAAAGGTTATAACGTTTTAAAATCACAAAATTAATAAAAATAAATTTTTGTTATTTCATTGATAAATAAAACTCATAAACACGAAAATGTGTAAACATATAAATCAATAAAACTCATAACCCCAAAACCACAATTAACTTAAACCATTAAATAGGTATACCCTAAATAATTAATCATAAATTCATTTTTATAGTATTCATTATATTTTTATATAGACATTTTAATTATTTATTAGTTTATTTTTATAGAAATATAAATTAAAAAATAAATTAATAGTGAGACAAATATAATTTAAATAATTTATTTTTCATCAAAAAAATATATAGGCTTATAATGGATACAAAAATTAAAAATTTAAAATTAATATTAGAAAAATATTCACTTTGATTTGAATCATTTTAGGTTTTGAAAATAATTTTAAACAATATTTATTATTTAATAATGGTTTATTATTTTTTTATGATTAT
>JAREIK010002279.1:46695-127360 GCA_029783825.1 Sapria himalayana | reverse complement strand
GTATTTAGGGGGTTTTGGGTTTTGGAGTCTAGAGATTTAAATGTTTATGCATTTAGTGGTTTATAAGTTTTTTTAAATAATAAATAAAAAAAAAATTATTTTGGTGATTTTTTATCATTTTTGAAGGTTATAACCTATAAAAATATAATAATTTTTAAATTTTTTTGAAATATAAATATAATATTTAGTTATAATAATCTTAATAATTAAGACATTTAAATTCAATATAAGTAATTTTATTGTTAATATTATAAAATTGATCAAATAATAAATTAATAAAATATTCTTAATAAGAGTGATAGCAATTAAAATATAATTGCAAAACCTATATAATGATTCAAAATCAAGTAAAATATATTATTAAATAATACTTTTTTTTAAATTTTTACTTCTTCTTATAAGCTTATATTTTTATTTTGATTAAAAAAAATTATTAAAATTATATTTGTCTAACTCATTATTTATTTTGTAATTATTATATAACTAATAAATAATAAAAATGAATATTTAAAATTATAATGAATACAAATAATGAGATTTATGATTTATTATGTGGTATACAGGTTTAATGGTTTGATTATTTAGGAGTTTTGTCGTTTAGGAGTTATCAATTTATGTTTTTAGGTATTTAGTGGTTTATAGGTTTTATTTATATAATAAAAAAAAAATTTTTATATTATTTCTGATTTTCAAAGTTTATAAACTTTGAAAATAAGATTATTTTTAAAATTTTTGGAAATGTGAATACTATGTATAATTCTATTAATCTTACTAATTATATAACATATAAATTCAATATAAACAATTTTAATGATTGATATTATAATAATGATCAAAAATTAAATTAAAAAACTATTATTAATAATATAAATATTATTTAAAACTATATTTACATAACACAAAATGATTCAAAATTAAATCAAATATATTACTAATATAATATTTAATTTTTAAATTTGTCCTTCTTTTTATAAGCTTATATTTTTTTGATTAAAAATAAATTTTTTAAATAATAATTGTCTTACTCGAAATTTATTTTGTAATTAATTTTCTAATAATTAAACTATAAATAATTAAAACGAATATTTAAAATTATAATAATAGAAATAAAATGAGATTTATTATTTATTAAGTAGTATATAGATGTTAAAATGTTTATGTATTTAGGGTTTCGCGGTTTATGAGCTTAATAATTTAAGTAAGTAAGCATTTAAATGGTCTATAGGTTTTATATGAAAAATAAAATAACTAAAAATTTATTTTTAATATTTTTTCTAATTTTTTAAGATTATAACCTTTGAAATATAATAATTTTTTAATTTTTTTCAAAGTGAATACAAAATATATTTAAATAAAATAATTATATATCATATAAATTCATATAAACAATTTTATTGATAGATATTCTAATAATTATCAAAAATAAATTACAAATTTATTATTAAGATTGATATTATTTAATATATAATATCCAAACCTAAAATGATTCAAAATCAAAGCAAAATATATTATTAAATAATACTTATTTATTTTAAAAATTTTTATTTTTTTTATAAGATTATGAATTTTTGATGAAAAATAAATTTTATAAATTATATTTTTACTTATAATTATTTTATAATTAATACATATATAAATATAAAAACTAAACAATCAAATGATTTTTTTTTTAATTATAATGAAAACAAATAAAAATGAAATTTATTAATTATTATATAGGGTATACCGATTTCAAGGATTATCTATATAGAGGTATTGGGATTTTGTAGTTTTGTGATTTAAATGCTTAGGCATTTCGTGGTGTATTGGTTTTATTTAAACAATAGAATAACAAAGAAAAAATATTTTTTTTTATTTTTTCATATTTTCAAAGGTTATAACCTTATAAAATATAATAATTTTAAAATTTTTTTCAAAAGTGAATACAATATTTAGTTATAATAATCATTATCTTTATATATCATATAAATTCAATATAAACATTTTTATTGATAAATATTCTAATAATGATTAAAAAATAACTTTATAATCTATTATTAATAAGATAGATATCAATTAATTACAATTACAAAACCTAAAATGATTCAGAAGCAAAGCAAAATATATTACTATATAATAATTTTTTTGTTTTGAATTTTTTTTCATTTAAAAAGTTTATCTATAATTTTTTGATGAAAATAATTACATAAATTATATTTGTGTAACTCATAAATTATTTTGTAATTAATATTTATATAAAAATAAACAAATAAATAATTAAAATGAATATTTTAAAATTATAATTAAAAATAATGAGATTTATTATTTTATTTAGGGTATACCGGTCTAATTTAATTATATCTGTCTCACTAATAATTTATTTGTTATTAATTTTCTATAAAATTAAACTGAAAATTAATTAGAATAAATTTAAAATTATACTGAATAAAATTAAAAGATATTTTATGATTTATTATTAATGTATACCATTTTAATGGTTTAAGTATTTAGAGGTTTTTTCTTTTAGGAGTTTAGCGATTTAGGTTTTAGGCATTTAGTGGTTTATTGGTTTTATTTAATAAATAAAATAATAAAAAAAAATTTTGTAATTTTTTCTCATTTTTTTAGGTTATAACCTTTGAAAATATAATAATATTTGAAATTGAAATGTAAATATAATATTTGTTATAATAATATTAATAATTATATATATATAAATTCAATAGAATATATTTTATTGATAGATATTATAATAATGATCAAAAATTAAATTAATAAACTATTAACAATAAGATAGATATTAATTAAAAAATATTTACATAACCCAAATTGATTAAAAATTAAAGCAAAATAGATTACTAGATAATAATCTTTATTTTTAAAATTTTTACTTCTTTTATAAGCGTATATATTTTTTTTGATTAAAAATAAATTATTTAAAATTATATTTGTCACACTCATAATTTATTTTATAATAAAAATTTACATAAAAATAAACTAATAAATAATTAAAATGAATATTTAAAACTATAATAAATAGAAATTAAAATTAGATTTATTAATTTTTATGTATTATATAGCAATTTAATGGTTTATGTATTTAGATATTACGGGGTTTAGATGTTTACTGATTTAATTGTTTATGAATTTAGTGGTTTATAGGTTTTATTTAAAAAATAAAAAAACAAAACATTTATTTTTATTATTTTTTGATATTTTCAAAGGTTATATAACCTTTGAAAATTTAATACTTTTTAAATTTTTTTCAAAAGTGAATTTAAAATTTAGTTATAATAATCATTATATTTATATATGATATAAATTCAACATAAACAATTTTAGTGATAAATATTCTAATAATGATCAAAAAATAAATTAATAATCTATTATTAATAAGATAGATATCAATATAAAATATAATTACAAAACATAAATGATTCATAAGCAAAGCAAATATATGAATATATAAAAAATTTTTTTGTTTTGAATTTTTTTTTAATTTAAAAGTTATATAATTTTTTTTCATTAAAAATAAGTTACATAAATTATATATGTCGAACTCATAATTTATTTTTAATTAATATTTATTTAAAATAAAAATTAATAATTAAATGAATATTTAAATTATAACGAAAAAAAATGAGATTTTTTATTTATATTTAGGGTTTACCGTTTATTTTAAGTTAATCTATCTCACTAATAATTTTAGTTTTGTAACTTAATATTTCTATAAAAATAAACTAATAAATAATTAAAATAAAAATTTAAAATTATACTGAATAAAAATTAAAATTAGATTTATGATTTATTATTAATGTATACTAGTTTAATGTTTTAAGTATTTTGAGGTTTTGTTGTTTAGAACTTTAGCATTTAATGTTTTTACGCATTTAGTGATTTATAGGTTTTATTTAAATAATAAAGTAAGAAAAAAAAATTGTAAATTTTTGTCATTTTCAAATGTTATAACTTTTGAAATTTTAATAATATTTAAAATTTTTTTAAATTTGAATACAATATTTAGTTATAATAATTTTAATAATTATATATCATATAAAATATATATAAACAATTTTATTGATAGATAATATAATAATGATCAAAAATTAAATTAATAAACTATTAATAAAATGATAGATATTAATTAAAAAATATTTACAAAACCCAAATTGATCCAAAATTAAAGTAAAATATTTTACTGGATAATAATTTTAAATTTTAAAATTTTAATTTCTTTATAAGAGTATATTTTTTTTATTAAAAATAAATTAATTAAATTATGTTTGTCGCACTCATACTTTATTTTGTAATAAATATTTCTATAAAAATAAACTAATAAATAATTAAAATGAATATTTAAAATTTTAATAAAAAGAAATAAAAATTAGATTTAATAATTATTAAGTAGTATATAGAAGTTTAATAGTTTATGTATTTAAGCATTATGGGGTTTAGAAGTTTACTGATTAAACCATGTATGCATTCAGTGGTTTATTGTTTTTATTTAAAAAATAAAATAAAAAAAAAATTTTTTATTATTTTTTGATATTTTCAAAGGGTTATAACCCTTGATAATATAATAATTTGTAAATTTTTTTCAAAAAGTGAATAAATATTTATTTATAATAATCATTATAATTATTTATCATATAAATTCAATATAAATTATTTTATTGATAGATATTCTAATAATTATCTAAAATTAAATTTAAAATCTATTATGAATAACATTGATATTACTTAAAATATAATATCAAAACCTAAAATGATTCGAAAGCAAAGCAAAATATATTACTTAATAATAATTATTTGTTTTTAAATTTTTATTCTTTTTATAAGCTTATCTATTTTTTGATGAAAAAAAATTTTTATAAACTATATTTTTAACTCATAATGTATTTTATAATTAATATATATATATAATACTAAATAATCAAAATAACTTTTTAAAATTATCATGAAAACAAATAAAAATGAGATTTATTAATTATTATTAATGGTATACCGTTTTAAAGGAATATCTAAATAGTGGTACCGGGATTTTGTAGTTTAGTGATTTAAGTGTTTAGGCATTTAGTGGTTTCTAGGTTTTATTTAAACAATAAAATAACAAAAAAAATATCTTTTTTTTTATTTTTCACATGTTAAAAGGTTATAATCATTGAAAATATAATAATTTTAAAATTTTTTTCAAAAGTGAATATAATATTTAGTTATAATAATTATTAAATATATAAATCATATAAATTCAATATAAACATTTTTATTGATAAATATTATAATAATGATAAAAAAATAATATAATAATTTATTATTAATAAGTTAGATATCAATTAAAATATAATTACAAAACCTAAAATGATTCCGAAACAAAGCAAAATATATTACTATATAATAATTTTTTGTTTTTAGTTTTTTTATTCTTTAATTAGTTTATCTATATTTTTTTGTTGAAAAATAATTTATATAAATTATATTTGAATAACTTATTCTTTATTTTGTAATTAATATTTATATAAAAATAAACAAATAATTAATTAAAATGAATATTTAAAATTATAATGAAAAAAATTAGATTTATTATTTATTATTTAGAGTATACCGGTTTAATTTAAATTATATCTGTCTCACTAATAATTTTTTTTGTAATTAATATTTCTATAAAAATAAACCGATAAATAATTAAAATAAAATTTAAAATTATACTTAATAAAAATTAAATTGAGATTTATGATTCATTATTAATATATACCAATTTAATGGTTTAAGTATTTAAAGGTTTTTTCGTATAGGAGTTTAGCAATTTATGTTTTTAGGCATTTAGTGGTTTATAGGTTTTATTTAAATAATGAAATAACAAAAAATTTATTTTTGTTATTTTTTCAAATTTTTAAAGGTTATAACATTTGAAAATATAATAATTTTAAAATTTTTTTAAAATGTTTATACAATATTTAGTAATAATAATTATTATGACTATATATAATATCAACTAAATATAAACAATGTTATTGATAGATATTATATCAATTATAAAATATAAATTAATAAACTATTATTAATATGATAGATAGAAATTAAAATATAATTAAAAACCCTAAAATGATTCAAAATAAAAGTAAAATTTATTACTGAATAATAATTTTTTTTTAGTTTTTGCATCATTTTATACGGTTATATATTTTTTTAATGAAAAATATATTATTTAAATTATATTTGTATTACTCATAATTTATTTTGTAATTAATATTTATATAAATTATTTAAATTATATTTAAGGTTTACGAGTTTAAAGGTTTAAGTATTTAGGGGCTTCGGGGTTTAGGAGTTTAGAGATTTATGTATTTAGGCATTTAATGGGTTATAAATTTTATTTAAACAATTATATAATAAAAAAATTATTTTTGTTATTTTTTATCATTTTTGAAGGTTATAACCTTTGAAAATATGACAATTTTTAAACTTTTTATATATGTGAATATTATATTTAGTTATGATAATCTTAATAATTATATATCATGTAAATTCAATATAAATAATTATATTGATAGATATTATATTAATGATCAAAAAATAAATTAATAAACTATTATTAAAAAAAGATATTATTTAAAATATATTTGCAAAACTTAAATTTATTCAAAATCAAAATAAAATATATTATTAAATAATAATTTATTTGATGTTTTGCTTCTTTTTATAAGTTTATATTTTTTTTATTAAAAGTAAATTCTTTAAGTTATATTTGTCTTCCTCATAATTTATTTTTAATTTATAATTCTATAAAAATAAACTAATAAATAATTAAAATAAATATTTAAAACTATAATGAATACAAAAAAAATAAAGATTTATTATTTATTATTCTGGATATACTAGTTTAATGGTTTAAGTATTAAGGTGTTTTGGGGTTTAGTGATTTAAGTGTTTAGGCCTTTAGTGATTAATAGTTTTTATTTAAAGAATGAAAAAATAAAAAATTTAATTTTTTGATTTTTTTTAATTTTCAAATGTTATAACATTTGAAAATATAAAAATTTTTAATTTTTTTAAAAGTGAATATAATATTTAGTTATAATAATATTAATAATTATATAATATGTAAACTCAATATAAATATTTTTATTAATAGATATTATAATAATGATCAATAAAAAATTAAAAACTATTATTAATAATAATCATATAAATTAAAATATAATTGCAAAATATAAAATGATTCAAAATAAAAATAAAATATATTACTAAATAAAAAATTTTTGTTTTTAAAATTTTGCCTCTTTTTATAAGGATATATATTTTTTTGATTAAAAATAAATTATTTAAATTATATTTTTTTACTAATAATTTATTTTTAATTAATATTTCTATAAAAATAAACTAATAATTAATTAAAATAAAAATTTAAAATTATACTTTATAAAAATTAAATTGAGATTTATTATTTTTTATTAATGTACACCTGTTTAATGGTTTAAGTATTTAGAGGTTTCGTCATTTAGGAGTTTAGCAAATTATGTTTTTAGGCATTTAGTGGTTTATAGGTTTTATTTAAACAATAAAATAACAAAAAAAAATTGTAATTTTTTCTCATTTTCATAGGTTATAACCTTTGAAAATATAATAATATTTAAAATTCTTTTAAATCTGAATACAATATTTAGTTATTTTAATATTAATAATTATATATCATATAAATTCAATATAAACAATTTTATTGATAGATAATATAATAATAATCTTAATAATTATATATAATGTAAACTCAATATAAATAATTTTATTAATAGATATTATAATACTGATGAATAAAAAATTAATAAACTTTTATTAATAAGAATGATATAAATAAAAATATAATTGCAAAATATAAAATGATTCAAATAAAAATAAAATATATTACTAAAGAATAAATTTTTATTTTTAAAATTTTGCCTTCTTTTATAAGGATATAAATATTTTTTGATTAAGAATAAATTTTTTAAATTAGATCTGTCTCACAAATAATTTATTTTGTAATTAATATTTATATAAAAATAAACTTAAAAATAATCAAAATAAAAATTTAAAATTATACTTAAAAAAAATAAATTGAGATTTATGATTTTTTATTAATGTACACATGTTTAATGGTTTAAGTATTTAGATATTTTGTCGTTTAGGAGTTTAGAAATTTATGTTTTTAGGCATTTAGTGGCATATAGGTTTTATTTAAACAATAAAATAACAAAAAAAATTGTAATTTTTTCTCATTTTCATAGGGTATAACCTTTGAAAATATAATATAATTTAAAATTTTTTGAAATGTATAAACAATATTTATTTATAATAATATTAATCATTATATATCATATAAATTCAATATAAATAATTTTATTGATAGATAATATAATAATGACCATAATTTAAATTAATAAACTATTAATAAAAAGATTCATATTAATTAAAAAATATTTACAAAACTCAAATTGATTCAAAATTAAAGTAAAATATATTACTGGAAAACAATTTTTAATTTTTAAATTTTTACTTCTTTTATAAGCATATATTTTTTTTGAATAAAAATAAATTAATTAAAATATATATGTGGCACTCATAATTTAATTTGTAATAAATATTACTTAAAAAATAAACTAATAAATAATTAAAATGAATATTTAAAATTATAATAAATAGAAATAAAAATTAGATGTATTAATTATTAAGTAGTATACAGCGGTTTAATGGTTTATGTATTTAGGCATTATGAGGTTTAGGAGTTTATTGATTTAACTGTGTATGCATTTAGTGGTTTATAGGTTTTATTAAAAAAATAAAATAAAAAAAAAATTATTTTTATTATTTTTTGATATTTTCAAAGGTTAACCTTTGAAAAAATAATAATTTTTAAATTTTTTTTAAATGTGAATACAATATTTAGTTATAATAATCATTATATTTATATATCATATAAATTCAATATAAACAATTTTATTGATAAATATTCTAATAATGATCAAAAATTAAATTAATAATCAATTATTAATAAAATAGATATCAATTAAAATATAATTACAAGACCTAAAATGATTCAAAAGAAATGCAAAATATATTACTATATAATAATTTTTTGTTTTGAATTTTTTTTTCTTTTAAAAATTTTATCAATAATTTTTTGATGAAAAATAATTTATATAAATTATATTTGTCCAACTCAATTTATTTTGTAATTAATATTTATATATAAATAAACAAATAAATAATTAAAATAAATATTTAAAATTATAATGAAATAAAATGAGATTTATTATTTATTATTTAGGTATACCTGTTTAATTTAAATTAAATATGTCTCATAAATAATTTAAATTGTAATTAATATTTCTATAAAATAAATTGATAAATAATTAAAATAAAAATATAAAATTATACAGGATATAAATTAAAATGAGATTTATGATTTAATATTAATGTATACCAGTTTAATGATTTAAGTATTTAGAGGTTTTGTCGTTAGAAGTTTAGCGATTTATGTTTTTAGGCTTTTAGTGGTTTATAGGTTTTATTTAAAAAAATAAAATAACAAAAAAATTATCTATAATTTGTTATCATTTTAATAGGTTATGACATTTGAAAATATAATAATATTTCAAATTTTTTGAAATTTTAATCCAATATTTTGTTATTATAATATTAATACTTATATATCATATAAATTTAATATAAATAATTTTATTAATAGATATATTAATAATGATCAAAAATTAAATTTATCAACTATTAATATTAAGATAGATATTAATTAAAAAATATTTACAAAACCCAAATTGATTCAAAATTAAAGTAACTTATATTACTTGATAATAATTTTTATTTTTGAAATTTATACTTCTTTTATTAGCGTATATTTTTATTAGATAAATAATATATTATTTAAATTATATTCGTCCCACTCATAATTTATTTTGTAATAAATATTTCTAAATAAATACACTAATAAATAATTAAAATGAATATTTAAAAATATAATAAATAGTAATAAAGATTAGATTTATTAATTATTAAGTAGTATTTAGTGGTTTAATGGTTTATGTATTTAGGCATTACGGGGTTTAGGAATTTACTGATTTAACTTTATATGCATTTAGTTGTGCTGCTCACGGGACTCAGAGATTAGCGACCCAACCCAAAGTCTTGTCCCGAAAGAATCGAGACTGAGAAAATCCGTTGACTTTGACTTTTCCCGTCCCGTTCTGTAACCTATTAGGTCCAGCCCTTGTCCGTCACACTTTTGGTTGCCTCCACCGTGTCTCAGATCCCACCAACCTTTTGGTTTATTTTTCTGACGAGAATTGAGTGATTAATTATTATTATTATGTGTTTTAGTCAGTTTTGTTGAGTATTGGTTGTGGTGTTGTGGTTGTGCTGAAGTGTTATAATCAGTTTTGTAGAGCTTGCTTGTTTGAAATATTTATATGTATTTATGCTTTACATATCATATTAATTAATGGCAATGCAGATTGCACAATCCAGTGGTAAATGAAAAATACAATAAATTGAAGATGATCACATCTCAAATGATCAAAGTACTGATAAATCCAATCATCATTTTTTCAAGAACCCTCCTATTTTTACGGGAGGTTCTTCAATTCCAATTATAAAAGAAAGTCAAGGTAAATCTGAACCTCAAGCTCATAAAAAGTATATGTCTGCTATTTGGGAAACTTATGAGATATTAGTTGATTAAGAGGGAAATGAAACTGGTATGGCAGCTTTTATATTGTGTAGGAAAGAATACTTGGCAAAAAGTGATCAAGGTACTTCGGGTTTATAGAAATACTTCAGAAAGACTTGTATGAAATTTCCATACAAAATAGAATTAATAGAAGCTCACAAAGGTAAAGACACGTCACAATTTTTGTTTAGTTTCACTAAAGGTACTAGTTCAGAGGATAACAAATTAACTTGTTGGCAATTTGATCAACAACTAGTTAGGGAGGCTTTGGTGAAAATGATCATAAAAGATGAATTGCCTTTTTGTTTTTTGAGAGGGATGAGTTTAAGGAGTTTTGTGAAGTTAGTGTGCTTCAATTTAAAATTCCATCTAAGCACACTATATTTTGGGATTGTTTTTCTTTGTTTGTGAAGAAAAATAAGAAATTATTTGATAGCATATCATCTCATTGTTGTAGAGTTTCATTGACTACCGACACTTGGACTAGCATTCAAAATTTGTCTTATATATGTTTGACTTTTCATTTCATTGATTCTCAATGGAATATGCATAAATGACTTTTAAACGTTTGTGTAATTAAAAGTCATTCTGGAGTTAATATTAGAAATGCTATTGACTTTTGCATGAGTGAATGTGGTTAGAGAAAGTTGAATGTGCATTACTGTTGACAATGCATTAAATAATGATGTTGCAGTTGAACAATTGAAAAATAGGCTTGTGAAGAAAAGTGTTGTACATTTGAGAGGTGAGCATTTTCATATGAGATGTTGTGCTCATATCCTAAACATAATTATCAGAGATGGCATTGCCTTAGTTGAGAATGCTATTCAAAAAATTAGAGGTGTGGTGAAATATGTGAGGAGCAGTCCTAAAAGATTAGATATGTTTAAGTTATGTGTTGAAGAAGCAAACTTGACATATAGATTTTCATTGCAATTAGATTGTCCTACAATATGGAATTCAACTTATTTGATGCTACAAACTGATATAAAATTTCAAAAAGACATTGATAAGTTTGAGGACAAAGACAAAAGGTTTTTGAGGAGTTTGGTACAAACATTCCAATTGAGAGAGACAGAACAGACGCCAAAATTTTGGCTCGTTTCTTAAAAAAATTTTATGAGGTAACTTGTAAATTTTCTAGCTCATAATATTCTAACTCTAGTGTTTATTTTTCTGAGATTATTCGAATTTTGAAAAAAATTGAGCTTTGTGAAAATAGTAGAGATACAATGGTGTTTGAAATTAGAGGTGTCAAACGGGCCAGGCATGCCACATTTACCATGCCGTGCCCATCCCGGCACGATTTAAAAAAGCTGGGCCGCCACGGCCCGAAGGCACGGTAGGCCGTGACGTGCCGTGCCTGGCCCGCACGGGCCGTGCCTGGCAGCACGGGCCAGACAATTTTTTTTTTTAATTTTTTTTAATTTTTTTTAATTTTTTTTAATTTTTTTTTAATTTTTTTTAATTTTTTTTAATTTTTTTTTAATTTTTTTTAATTTTTTTTAATTTTTTTTAATTTTTTTTAATTTTTTTTAATTTTATTTTATTTATATAAATTATTAAAATATATATTAAATTTTAGATAATGTATAATATTATATATTTATAATATGAAAAATGTTAAAATTTATTAAAATAACAAAGTTTAAATTTTTTTTAATGTAATTTAAAATTGGTTTAAAATTTATTATATTTATATAATAAAGTTATAAATTTTTAAATGAAAAATTAAAACAAAAAAACAAATAAATCAATACAATTTTGTTAATAAAAATAAAAATTAATAAAAAACATAAGCAACTCAAATGAAAAATGACTAATCAGTCATTTGAAACCGAATGTCTGAACCAAATAAATTATAGTTTCAACACAACGTACAAACAAAGCGTACAATTAATAAAAAAACATTGAAATCAAAAAAGAGTAGATCATCATCAAACATCAATCGGCATATCATGATCATCATCAGCCGCAACATCAAGATCAGTATCATATAGATCATCATCATCAGCAATCAACTCCTCCGCCATCGCAGTGAATGCGGTTGCATCCCTGTCCCACTCCCAGCTCCAGCACGATCATGGATGCTAAACCTCGAATCCTTCCAATCCTTCAAACAAGCCATGGCCTCAATAATATCTGGACGTAATCTCGATCTCCTATCCGAAATCACGTTCACTGTAACAGAAAAAGTAGACTCCAATGCTACGCTCGACACCAGAGGAGTCAGTAGATTTTGTGTCATCCTAGATAGCACGGGAAAGGTGGACTCATGTGATTTCCACCACTATAATAAATTAAGATTCTTAGTATCAGAATGTGATAGGATTGAGCAGTAATCGGTATCTAAGTACCGAGAAATCTCGCTCCTATGTGATGGTCCACCCCTACGTTTCCCTCTCGCTAGCTGAATGGAAAAATCGTCATCTTCGAATACGATATCAATGTCCGTAATCACAGTCTAACTACTACCACCACCATACCTAGTATCGTAGTATGTGAATAGGTCAGTCAACTTCTCGTGAATGAACCCTTTCAGGTGGCTCTTCAAGGTTCATGCACGAGGAAATGTAAGTTAGGGTGTTTTCTACCCATTCCACCTTAACCCTAGGGTCAATGCATCCGACTAGGCAATAAAGAGATGGAACGTTTGACCAGTACTTCAAGTACTTGGTTTCCATCTCTACAACCATATGGCTAAGTGTCGCGTCAGCTCGATACTTCCTAAATATGCTACTAATGTTGCATATGCACTGGAATGCAATGCAAGTAGTGGGCGTATAAACCGACGAACACATGTTCATCGTGTCATAAAAAATCTTCAGGAATTGTATAAATGAAATTTCTGAAGCCTAGTCAGTGTCGTCAATAATTAGTTCGTCACTCCTACTATTGACGTAGTTGGATATCATGTGTTCGTATCTAACACATGATTCTAACATCATGTACATGTAATTCCAACGATGTCTCACATCCGATTGGAATTTCTTCTTCTTAAGATTCATAGACAAATAGAGACTACCAAACTATTGTTGTCTGTAATGAGTGCGAATATATTTTAGTGCATTACGTATATTATCCAACGCGGGGGAACACACCTTCATACTCGCTTGAACAATCAGGTTAATCACGTGACACGTACATATGTCATGAAAGATCTCTCCTAATGGTGCATCTCTAATATTCCTAACAAACATATTTATCGCTACTCCATTATTAAATGCGTTATCGAAGGTGACACTAAAAATTTTATTTTGAATTTTATATTCCCTAAAGATTTTCATCATGCACTCAAAAATGGCCGGGACATCATGAGGATGAAGAATCTCAGAGAATCCTAAAATTTTTTTATTGATTGTCCAGTTTGAATCTACATAGTGGCTGGTGAGACATACATAAGAAGATTCATCGTGACTTGTCCAGATATCGGACGTCACGGACACCACTCCACTATATGCCATAAATTCATTAATTCTTTTTTGTTTTTCTAACTTATATATCTTTAGTATGTCATTCCTAGATGTGGACCTAGGAATCCTATGATAAGCATGCTGAAAATATGTTTGCATGATGCGCACTACCCTTGGATCTTCCAAAAATCTGATCGGAAGACCCATCAATGTGATAAGTCTAGCCATGCCGTCCCTACCCAACTCGCTAGAGTATATGAAGGGAGTAAACTTTGAGACTGTACTTGATCCAGTCTCAAAAAATGCAGTGCCAAGTTGGGTTTGCTTAGGATCTAATGGTCCATATATTTTTGTGCATAATTCAGCATGACTTTTAAGGTGCCCAGTCCTAAATGAACTCATACATGTTAAAAGTCTCATACAATAATTACACTGTGCCATTTCTTGTTCCTCACCCCTAATATTTTTTTGTTTTATTATATTAAAATGAGTCCAAACTACTGAATTCCTCCTAGTTTTTTGTTTTTTACAAGTTTGGGTTGAGACGACTGGAGAAACTAAAGTTTCAGCAGCCTTAGACCTCTATGTAATATTTTTATTTTCTAAATTTATATATGTTTCAGTTGTATTTGTCATTTTTTAGGATTTTTGTTTTTAAGAATAGTTTAATAGAGACTAGAAGACTGATTTTACTTTTTTCTAATTTTGGTATAGAGAGAGAAACTAGAGAGAGAGAGATAGAGAGAGAAAGTTAAAAAAACATAAAATAAATTACTCGGTAAAAGTAGTGAGGTCGTTCACGTGCACGGTGCACCACAGTCAACCTCTAATGTTCAAAACTAAAGTTGAGATTCCCGAAAATCCAAGCCGAATGCTGAAATCTTGAGTCCCAAGAGAGAGAGAAGCAAAATTTTTGAGAGAGAAATAGAATGATTTGAGAGAATTTATTTTTATGAAAAACATAAATGTTAAAGAGAGGGGGTGGAATTTATAGATTAAAGATAATAATTTTTTTTAAAAAAGAATTTTTTAAAATTTTTTGAATTTTTTAGGGGGCAGGATCATGAGGGTCGTTGGATTCTGCCCCCTAGCCATTGGAGGCGAGATCTAACGGCGGAAAATTTTATTTTTTATTAATTTTTTTTTCGTTGGGGAGCGATCTTGGTTGGTTCAGGCCTCGTGGGAGTGGGACAACGGGTTGGGTCCAATCAGACCCGACTTGCGGTCTTTTTTGCGGGAGGGGTGTGGGGCAATCACGGGGTCGGGCTCGGGGGAAACCCGGCATGGGACGAACCTGTGTCGGTGTGCCGTGCTACGGGTCAAACCGTGCTGGGTCAGGCATGGCACGGCATAGGCCAGGCACGGCATGGGCCCGGGCACGGTATTTTCCCACGCGGGGCCGGCCCACGCACGACCGAACAATGCCATGCCTCGTGTAGGGCAGGGCCGGCGCGGCCCGATTGACACCTATATCTGAAATATGTATATAAATGAGGCATAAATTCAACTAATATTGGGGTTCTCTTCAATCAACAAATATTATGCTTTTTGTTGCAGTAGTATTGGATCCTAGACATAAGCTCAAATATCTCAAGGTTAAATACACTTAGCATTATGAAGAGGAATTGGCTAAAAATTTGCTGAAAAATGTTATAAATTCTTTAAATGAATTGATGGATGATTATAAAGATTTAAATGAAGATGAATCAAAAGAAGATGATTTCTCTTCTATTGTGTTGAAGAAAAATGATGATTTCTTTGATGGTAGTGATACTTATGTTGATGATTTTTTTGTTGAATTGGAGAAAGAACAAGAAGTTGCAGCTTTGGAAGAGTTGGATAGGTACTTGGAGGACAAACTTGATAAAAATAGAATTGATTTTGATCTTCTAAACTGGTGGAAGGTAATGAGGTTAGGTATCCTTCTTTGGAAAATGTAGCAAGGGATGTATTTGCTATCCAAGCATCTACTGTGGCTTACGAATCTACATTTAGCACTAAGGGGAGAACTTTAGATAAATTTAGGAGTTCTTTAACACCTATTACAGCTGAAGTTCTCATATGTCTACAAGATTGGTTGAGAAGCTCAAACAAACCTATTGAAATTGAAGAATTAGTTCGAGACCTTGAAGATAATGAATCAGGTTAGTATACAAATCTTGTAAATTCTAATTTCACTTTTACTTATTTTATTCATTCAATTTAATAAAATAATGGTTCAATTACAATTTTCAGAGGGGTCTCAAGATCCAAATATTCTTCCAACTATAGTTGGCCAACTAAATTTGGAATGAGTGTATTAAATTTTATAAGGTAATATTTTGTTTTTTTATTACTCTTTCATCTTAGAATTTATGTCTACATGATTAACACGTTTTCATCTCTGGTTGTCCTTCTATAGTGGAGGAAGAAAAGGGAGGAGTTGTAGAAGAGATAATTAATTGGGTTTGGATTTTCGTTGTTGTTCCGGGATGAACCTTTGAAATGATAATTATCATTGTTGTTATTAGTTGTATTTTTTTTGTTATATTAAGCTGCCTAATTTTAGCAATTACTTAAGTAGTAATTGATGCTACCAATGTTTGTGGTCATCTTTAGTTATTCCTTAATATTTTAAGTAATTGTTTAAAAAATGTAGTATTGCTATTATGGTTAACTTTCACTCGGCGGAACAAAGCCAACTTGTGAAAAAACAAAGAACCAAATTAAGCACACAACTCGGTCCCGTTCTATTTAACATTTCTATCCTTTTCTGCACATCAAAGCTTTTGACAAGGTAATGGAATTCGCTTGTAGTATTCAGCCTATTTGACAAAACAAAATTGACTCAATTTGAGTTTGAAAGATACGTAACTAAGGAATGATAAATAGTACAACAAAAGGTTTCGTCATGAACTAACTTGGCCGGTTTGAAAAAAATAAATTGAAAAAAAAATGTCCAAACTCCGTTCCATCCAATAACGGTTTTCTCCTACCCAAAATCTCCAATCTCCATCTCATCCCATCCTGATATTTTCAACTTATGGGACGGGTCTGGATCTTCAAAAAAAATATCCGAACTATGAGAAGGGACTGGAGATTTGTAATCCCAATCCCGTCGCGTCCCATGAGCACCCCAAGCATTTAGTGGTTTATAGGTTTTAATTAAAAAATAAAATAACAAAATTTAATATAACCTTTGAAACTATACCAATTTTAAAATTTTTTTTAAATGTGAATACTATATTTAGTTATGATAATCTTAATAATTATATATCATGTAAATTCAATATTAAAAATTATATTGATATATATTATAATAATGATCATACAAAAGATTAATAAACAATTATTAATAAGATAAATATTGTTTAAAATATATTTAGAAAACCTAAAAGGATTCAAAATCAAACTGAAATATTTTACTAAATATTAATTTTAAATTTTTAAATTTTTGTATCGATTTATAAGCTTATATATTTTTTGATCAAAAATAAATTATTTAAATTATATTTGTCTAACTATTAATTTATATTTCTATAAAAATAAACTAATAAATAATTAAAATGTATATATAAAATTATAATAAATACCAATAAAAATGAGATTTATGATTTATTATTTGGGGTATACCTATTTAATGGTTTAAGTATATTGTGGTTTTTGGGTTAATGAGTTTATTGATTTATATGAATACACATTCAGGTTTTATTTATTGATTTATAGGTTTTATTTAATCAATGAAATAACAAAAAATTTATTTTTATGAATTTTCATGATTTTCAAAGGTTATGACCTCTGAAAATAAAATAATTTTTTAATAGTTCTAAAATATTATTGTATTTTGTGGTTTATGAGTTTAGTGATTTAATTGTTTAGACCTTTAGTGATTTATAGTTTTTATTTAAAGAATGAAAAAATAGAAAATTTAATTTTTTGATTTTTTTTAATTCTTGAAGGTTATAACCTTTGAAAATATAATAATTTTAAATTTTTTTTAAATGTGAATATAATATTTAGTTATAATAATCTTAATAATTATATATAATGTAAACTCAATATAAATAATTTTATTGATACATATTATAATAATGATCAATAAATAAATTAATAATCTAGTATTTATAAGAATGATATATATTAAAATATAATTGTAAAATCTAAAATAATTCATAATCAAAAAAAGATATTTTAATAAATAATAATTATTTATTTTTAAAAATTTGCCATTTTTATAATCATTTTTTTAATGAAAAATAAATTATTTAAACTATATATGTCGCACTAATAATTTATTTTGTAAATAATATTTCTATAAAAATAAACTGATAAATAATTAAAAAGAATATTTAAAATTATAATGAATACTAATAAAAATTAGATTTATGATTTATTATTTGGACTATACTAATTTAATGTTTTATCTATTTATGGGCTTCGGGGTTTAGGAGTTTAGTCATTTTAGAATTTAGTCATTTAGTGGTTTATAGGTTTTATATAAAAAATAAAATAAAAAAAATTATTTTTGTTATTTTTTCTCATTTTTGAATCTTATAAACGTTGAAAATATAATAATTTATAATTTTTTTTGAAAAGTGAATATAATATGAAGTAATAATAATCATAATAATTATATATCATATAAATTAATATTAACAATTATATTGATATATATTATAAAAATGATCATACAAAAGATTAATAAACAATTATTAATAAGATAAATATTGTTTAAAATATATTTTCAAAACCTAAAATGATTCAAAATCAAAGTGAAATATTTTACGAAATATTAATTTTAAATTTTTAAATTTTTGTATCAATTTATAAGCCTATATATTTTTTGATGAAAAATAAAATATTTAAATTATATTTGTCTTACAAATAATTTATTTTTTAATTTATATTTCTATAAAAATAAACTAATAAATAATTAAAATGTATATTTACAATTATAATGAATACTAATAAAAATGTGATTTATGATTTATTATCTAGGTTATAACTATTTAATTGTTGAAGTTTATTGTGGTTTTAGGATTAATGAGTTTATTGATTTATATGTTTACACATTTAGGTGTTTATAGGTTTTATTTTATGAAATAAATAACAAAAAATTTATTTTTATGAATTTTCGTGCTTTTCAAATGTTATAACCTTTAAAAATATAATAATTTTTTAATAGTTATAAAATATGAACACAATACTTAGTTATAATAATCTTAATAATTATATTTGATGTAAATTCAAATTAAAAAATTTTATTAATATATATTATTTTTATGATCAAAAATGAAATTAATAAACTATTATTAATAAGATAGATATTATTTAAAATATATTTGCAGAACCCAAAATAATTCAAAATCAAAGTAAATTTTATTACAAAAAAAAATTTAAATTTTGAAATTTTGTTTATTTTTATAAGCTTATATTTTTTTAATAAAAAATAATTTTTATTTAAATTATATATGTTTCGCTCATTATTTATTTTGTAATTAATATTTCTATAAAAATAAACTAAAAAATAATTAAAATGAATATTTAAAATTATAATGAATACAAATAAAAATGAGATTTAGTATTTATTATTTAGGTTATATATGTTTAATGGTTTAAGTATTTAGGGGGTTTTCGGTTTAATGTGCCTAGAGATTTAAATATTTAGGCATGTAGTGGTTTATAAGTTTTATTTAAATAATAAAATAAAAATTATTTTCGTGATTTTTTATCATTTTTGAAGGTTAAAACCTATGAATATATAAAAATTTTTAAATTTTTTTCAAATGTAAATATAATATTTTGTTATAATAATCTTAATAATTATAAGACATTTAAATTCAATATAAGTAATTTTATTATTAGATATTATAAAATTGATCAAATAATAAATTAATAAACTATTCTTAATAAGATTGATAGTAATTAAAATATAATTCGAAAATCTATATATAATGATTCAAAATCAAAGTAAAATATATTACTAAATAATAATTTTTGTTTTTAAATTTTTACTTCTTTTTATATGCTTATATTTTTTTTGATTAAAAATAAATTATTAAAATTATAAATGTCTCGCTCATTATTTATTTTGTAATTAATATTTCTATAAAAAATAAACTAATAAATAATTAAAATGAATATTTAAAATTATAATTAATACAAATTAAATGAGATTTATGATTTATTATATGTGGTATATCGGTTTAATGGTTTGATTATTTAGGAATTTTGTCGTTTAGGAGTTTATCAATTTATGTTTTTAGGTATTTAGTGGTTTATAGGTTTTATTTATATAATAAAAATAAAAAAAAAATTTTTAGATTTTTTCTGATTTTCAACGTTTATAACCTTTGAAGATAAAATAATTTTTAAAATTTTTTGAAATGTGAATACTATGTATAATTATATTAATCTTACTAATTATATATGATATAAATTCAATATAAACAATTTTAATCATAGATATTATAATAATGATCAAAAATTAAATTAATAAACTATTATTAATAATATAAATATTATTTAAAATATATTTACATAACACAAAATGATTCAAAATCAAATCAATATATATTACTAAATAATAATATTTAATTTTTAAAGGTGTCCTTTTTATAAGCTTATATTTTTTTGATTAAAAATAAAGTATTTAAATAATATTTGTCTTACTCGAAATTTATTTTGTAATTAATTTTTCTAAATAATTAAACTATAAATAATTAAAATGAATATTTAAAATTATAATAAATAGAAATAAAATGTGATTTATTATTTATTAAGTAATATATAGATGTTAAAATGTTTATGTATTTACGGGTTTCGGGGTTTATAATCTTACTAATTTAAGTAAGTAAGCATTTAATGGCCTATAGGTTTTATTTAAAAAATAAAATAACTAAAAATTTATTTTTAAAATTTTTTCTAATTTTTTAAGATTATAACCTTTGAAAATATAATAATTTTTAAATTTTTTTAAAAAGTGAATACAATATTTATTTATTATAATCTTAATAATTATATATCATATAAATCTAATATAAACAATTTTATTGATAGATATTCTAATAATTATCAAAAAATAAATTAAAATTCTATTATGAATAAGGTTGATATTACTTAAAATATAATATCAAAACCTAAAATGATTCAAAATCAAAGCAAAATATATTACTAAATAATAATCACTTGTTTTTAAATTTTTATTCTTTTTATAAGCTTATCAATTTTTTGATGAAAAATAATTTTATAAATTATATTTTTAACTCATAATTTATTTTATAATTAATACATATATAATAATAATAAACTAAACAATCAAAATGAATTTTTTAAATTATAATGAAAAAAAATAAAAATGAAATTTATTAATTATTATTTAGGGTATACCGATTTAAAGGATTATATATATAGGGGAATCAGGATTTTGTACTATAGTGATTTAAATTCTTAGGCATTTAGTGGGGTATAGGTTTTATTTAAACAATAGAATAATAAAGAAAAAATAATTTTTTTTATTTTTTCTCATTTTCAAAGGTTATAACCTTTTAAAATATAATAATTTTAAAATTTTTTTCAAAGGTATCTATAATTTTTGTATGAAAAATAATTTATATAAATTATATTTGTGTAACTCATAAATCTTTTTGTAATTAATATTTATATAAAAATAAAAAAATAAATAATTAAAATGAATATTTAAAATTATAATTAAAAAATGAGATTTATTATTTATTATTTTGGGTACACTGGTTTAATTTAAATTAGATCTATCATACTAATAATTTAATTTGTATTTAATTTTTCTATAAATATAAACTGAAAATTAATTAAAATAAAAATTTAAATTATAGTAATAAAAATTAATATGATATTTATGATTTCTTATTAATGTATACAAGTTTAATGGTTTAAGTATTTAGAGGTTTTGTCTTTTAGGAGTTTAGAAATTGAGGTTATTAGGCATTTAGTGGTTTATATGTTTTATTTAATCAATAAAATAACAAAAAAATTGTTTGTAATTTTTTCTAATTTTCATAGGTTATAACCTTTGAAATATAATAATATTTAAAATTTTTTGAAATGTGAATACAATATTTAGTTTTAATAATATTAGTAATTATATATGATATAAATTCAATATAAATAATTTTATTAATAGATATTATAATAATGATCAAAAATTAAAATAATAAACTACTAATAATAAGATATATATTAATTAAAAAATATTTACAAAACCCAAATTGATTAAAAAATAAAGTAAAATACATTACTGGATAATTATTTTTAATTTTTAAATTTTTACTTCTTATATAAGCATATATATATATATATTTTTGATTAAAATAAATTATTTAAATTATATTTGTCGCACTCATAATTTATTTTATAATATATATTTTTATAAAAATAAACTAATTAATAATTAAAATGAATATTTAAAACTATAATAAATAGATATTAAAATTAGATTTATTATTATTATGTATTATATAGCAGTTTAATGGTTTATGTATTTAGGTATTACTGGGTTAAGGTGTTTACTGATTTAATTGTGTATGCATTTAGTGGTTTATAGGTTTTATTTAAAAAATAAAATAACAAAACATTTATTTTTATTATTTTTTGATATTTTCAAAGGGTATAACCTTTCAAAATTTAATAATTTTAAAATTTTTTTCAAAAGTGAATTCAATATTTAGTTATAATAATCATTATATTTATATATCATATAAATTCAACATAAACAATTTTAGTGATAAATATTCTAATAATGATCAAAAAATAAATTGATAATCTATTATAAAAAAGATAGATATTAATTAACATATAATTACATAACATAAAATGATTCATAAGCAAAGCAAAATATATTACTAAATAATAATTTTTTGTTTTAATTTTTTTTTAATTTTTAAAAGTTTATCTATATTATTTTGATTAAAAATAATTTACATAAATTATATTTGTCTAACTCATAATTTATTTTTTAATTAATATTTATATAAAAATAAAAAATGAATAATTAAAATGAATATTACAAATTATAATGAAAAAAAAATGAGATTTATTATTTATTATTTAGGGTATGGCGATTTAATTTAAGTTATATCTGTCTCACTAATAATTTATTTTGTAATTAAAATTTCTATAAAAATAAACTGATAAATAATTAAAATATAAATTTAAAATTATACTGAATAAAAATTAAAATGAGATTTATGATTCATTATTAATATATACCAGTTTAATGGTTTAAGTATTTTGAGGTTTTTTCATTTAGGAGTTTAGTGATTTATGTTTTTAGGCATTTAGTTATTTATAGGTTTTATTTAAACAATAATATAACAAAAAAAAATTGTAATTATTGTCATTTTCAAATGTTATAACCTTTGAAAATTTAATAATATTTAAAATTTTTTGAAATTTGAATACAATATTTAGTTATAATAATTTTAATAATTATATATCATATAAATTCAATATAAACAATTTTTTGATAGATATTTTAATAATGATTAAAAATTAAATTAATAAACTATTTATAATAAGATAGATATTAATCAAAAAATATTTACAAAACCTAAATTGATTCAAAATTAAAGTAAAATATATTAGTTGATAATAATTTTTAATTTTTAATAATACTTCTTTTAAGCATTACGTGGTTTAAGTGTTTTCTGATATAACTGTGTATGCATTTAGTGGTTTATAGGTTTTATTTAAAAAATAAAATTACAAAAAATTTATTTTTATTATTTTTCATATTTCCAAAGGTTATAACATTTAAAAATATAATAATTTTTAAATTTTTTTAAAAAGTGAATTCAATATTTAGTTATAATAATCATTATATTTATATATCATATAAATTCAATATAAACAATTTTATTGATAAATATTGTAATAATGATGAAAAAATAAATTAATAAAAGATTATTAATAAGATAGATATCAATTAAAATATAATTACAAAACCTAAAATTATTCAGAAGAAGAACAAAATATATTACTATATAATAAATTTTAATTTTTAAATTTTTTATTCTTTTTATAAGTTTATCTATATTTTTTAATGAAAAATAATTTATATAAATTATATTTGTCTAACTCATAATTTATTTTGTAATTAATATTTATATAAAAATAAACGAATAAATAATTAAAATGAATATTTTAAATTATAATGGAAAAAATAATATTGAGATTTTTTATTTATTATTTAAGGTATACTAGTTTAAAAGGATTATCTTTTTAGGATTTTAGAGATTTAGGAGTTATTGATTTAAGTATTTACGCATTTAGTGGTTTATAGGATTTATTTAAACAATGAAATAACAAAAAAATTATTTTTGATATTTCTCGCATTTTCAAAGGTTATAACCTTTGAAAATATAATAATTTTAAAATTTTTTGAAATTGTAAATACAATATTTTGTAATAATAATCATTATAATTTTATATAATATAAACAAAATATAAAGAATCTTATTGATATATATTAAATCAATTATCAAAAATTAAATTAATATGTAATTATTAATATGATAGATATAAATTAAAATATAATTGCAATACCTAAAATTATTCAAAATCAAAGTAAAATTTATTACTAAATAATAATTTTTGTTTTTTTGTTTTTGATTCTTTTTATAAGCTTATATATTTTTTTGATGAAAAATAAATTATTTAAATTAAATTTGTATCACTCATAATTTATTTTAATTAATATTTTAATAAATTATTTAAATTATAATTAAGGTTTACGTGTTTAAAGGTTTAAGTATTTAGGGGCTTTTGTGTTAAGGAGTTTAGAGATTTAAGTGTTTAGAGATTTACTGGTTTATAAGTTTTATTTAAACAATGATATAACATAAAATTTATTTTTTTTATTTTTTCTAATTTTTGAATGTTATATCCTTTGAAAATATAATAATTTTTAAATTTTTTCAAATGTAAATATAATATTTATTTATAATAATCATTATAAATATAAGTAATTTAAATTCAATATAAATAATTACATGTCTAGATATTATAATAATGATCAAAAAATAAATTAATAAACTATTATTAATAAAATAGATAGTATTTAAAGAGTATTTGCAAAATCTAAATTTATTCAAATCAAAGTAAAATATATTACTAAATAAGAATTTTTTTAATGTTATGCTATTTTTATAAGTTTATATGTTTGTTATTAAAAATAAATTATTTAAATTATATTTGTCTTACTCATAATTTATTTTGTAATTTATAATTCGTTAATAATAAACTAATAAATAATTAAAATTAATATTTAAAATTAGAATGGATACAAATAAAATTGAGATTTATTATTTATTATTCAGGATATACCAGTTTAATAGTTTCCGTATTTAGGTGTTTTGTGGTTTATGAGTTTAGTGATTTAATTGTTTAGACCTTTAGTTATTTATAGTTTTTATTTAAAGAATCAAAAAACAAAAAATTTAATTTTTTGATATTTTTTTAATTTTTGAAGGTTATAACCTTTGAAAATATAATAATTTTTAATTTTTTTAAATGTGAATATAATATTTAGTTATAATAATATTAATAATTATATATAATGTAAACTCAATTTAAATAATTTTATTGATAGATATTATAATAATGATCAATAAATAAATTAATAAACTAGTATTTATAAGAATAATATAAATTAAAATATAATTGCAAAATCTAAAATGATTCAAAATCAAAATAAGATATATTACTAAATAATAATTATTTATTTTTAAAAATTTTTCTTTTTTATAAGCATTTTTTTAATGAAAAATAAATTATTTAAACTATATATCTCGTACTAATAATTTATTTTGTAATTAATATTTCTATAAAAATAAACTGATAAATAATTAAAATGAATATTTAAATTATAATGAATACTAATAAAAATTAGATTTATGATTTATTATTTGGACTATACTAATTTAATGTTTTAAGTATTTATGGGCATTGGGGTTTAGGAGTTTAGTCATTTTAGAATTTAGTAATGTAGTAGTTTATAGGGTTTATATAAAAAATAAAATAAAAAAAATTATTTTTGTTATTTTTTCTCATTTTTGAATGTTATAACCTTTGAAAATATAATAATTTATAATTTTTTTTTGAAAAGTAAATATAATATGAAGTTATAATAATCAGAATAATTATATATCATATAAATTCAATATAAACTATTTTATTGATATATATTAGAATAATGATCATAAAAAAGTAATAAACCATTATTAATAAGATAAATATTGTTTAAAATTTATTTTCAAACCCTAAAATGATTCAAAATCAAAGTGAAATATTTTACGAAATATTAATTTTAAATTTTTAAATTTTTGTATCCATTATAAGCCTATATATTTTTTGATGAAAAATAAATTATTTAAATTATATTTGTCTCACTATTAATTTATTTTTTAATTATATTTCTATAAAAATAAACTAATAAATAATTAAAATGTCTATATAAAATTATAATGAATACTAATAAAAATGAGATTTATGATTAATTATTTAGGGTATACCTATTTAATGGTTTAAGTTATTGTGGTTTTGGGGTTAATGAGTTTATTGATTTATATGTTTACACATTTTCGTGTTTATGAGTTTTATTTAATCAATGAAATAACAAAAAATTTATTTTTATTAATTTTTGTGATTTTAAAACGTTATAACCTTTAAAAATATAATAATTTTTTAATAGTTCTAAAATATGAATACAATACTTAGTTATAATAATCTTAATAATTATATTTATTGTAGATTCGATATAAAAAATGTATTAATATATATTATAATAATGATAAAAAAATAAATTAATAAACTATTATTAATAAGATAAATATTAATTAAAATATATTTGTAGAACACAAAATAAATCAAAATCAAAGTAAATTATATTACTAAATAAAATTTAAATTTTTGAAATTTTGTTTATTTTTATAAGCTTTTTTTTTCATAAAAAATAATTTATTTAAATTATATCTGTCTCACTCATTATATATTTTGAAATTAATATTTCTATAAAATTAAACTAAAAATTAATTAAAATGAATATCTAAACTTATAATGAATACAAATAAAAATGAGATTTATTATTTATTATTTATTATTTAGGTTCAATAGGTTCAATGGTTTAAGTATTTAGGGGTTTTGTGGTTTAGGAGCCTAGAGATTTAAATATTTAGTAATTTATTGGTTTATAAGTTTTATTTAAATAATAAAATAATAAAATTTTTTCTTGTGATTTTTTATCATTTTTGAATTTTATAACCTTTAAAATATAATAATTTTTAAATTTTTTTCAAATGTAAATATACTATTTAGTTATAATAATCTTAATAATTATAAAACATTTAAATTCAATTTAAGTAATTTTATTGTTAGATATTATAAAATTTATCAAATAATAAATTAATAAACTATTATTAATAAGATTGATAGCAATTAAAATATAATTGCAAAACATAAATATAATGATTCAAAATCAAAGTAAAATATATTACTAAATAATAATTTTTTGTTTTTAAATTTTTAATTTTTTTTTATTAGCTTATATATTTTTTTTATTAAAAATAAATTATTAACATTATATTTATCTCTCATTTTTTATTTTGTGATTGATATTTCTATAAAAAGTAAACTAATAAATATTTAAAATTATAATGAATACAAATTAAAATGAGATTTATGATTTTTTATATATTATATACCGGTTTAAATGTTTGATTATTTAGTGGTTTATAGGTTTTATTTATATAATAAAAATTTAAAAATTCTATTTTTGATTTTTTCTTATTTTTAAAGGTTATAACCTTTGAAAATAAAATAATTTTTAAAATATTTAGAAATGTGAATACCATGTATAATTATATTAATCTTATTAATTATATATCATATAAATTCAATATAAATAATTTTAATGATAGATATTATAATAAAGATCAAAAATTAAATTAATAAACTATTATTAATAAAATAAATATTAATAAAAATATATTTACATAACATAAAATGATTCAAAATCAAATCAAAATATATTACTAAATAATAATATTTTATTTTTAAAATTTGCCTTCTTTTTATAAGCTTATATTTTTTTTATTAAAATAAATTATTTAAATAATATTTGTCCACTCGAAATTTATCTTGTAATTAATTTTTCGAAAAAATTAAACTATAAATAATTATAATGAATATTTAAAATTATAATAAATAGAAATAAAAATGAGATTTATTATTTATTAAGTAGTATATAGCTGTTAAAAGGTTTACGTATTTAGGGGTTTCAAGATTTTTGAGCTTATTGATTTAAGTAAGTAAGCATTTAATGAGCTATAGGTTTTATTTAAAGAATAAAATAACAAAAATATATTTTTATTGCTTTCTTTATCATTTTTTAAGGTTATAACATTTGAAAATTTAATAATTTTAAAATTTTTTTCAAAAGTGAATTAAATATTTATTTATAATAATCATTATATTTTATATCATATAAATTCAATATAAACTATTATATTGAAAAATATTCTAATAATGATCAAAAAATAAATTAATAATCTATTATTAATAAGATAGATATCAAATATAAAATAATTACAAAACCTAAAAGGATACCGAAGCAAAGCAAAATATATTACTATATATTAATTTTTTGTTTTGAAATTTTTTTTTCTTTTAAAAAGTTTATCTATATTATTTTGATGAAAAATAATTTATATAATTATATTTGTGTAACTCATAATTTATTTTGTAATTAATATTTATATAAAAATAAAAAAATAACTAATTAAATTTGAATATTTAAAATTAAAATGAAAAAAAATGAGATTTATTCTTTATTATTTAGGGAAATACCAGTTTAATTTAAATTAGATCTGTCTCACTAATAATTTATTTTGTAATTAATATTTTTATAAAAATAAACTAATAAATAATTAAAATAAAAATTAAAATTATACTGAATAATTAAAATAATTTATTTTGTTCTTATCTCAACTCTAGAATGATTGCTAAAGCTCTAACCAAAATAATAGGAGCTTTTACTTTATCTCTATTATGTCTCATCATATTTGATGTTGAATCACTGGGCTATCAAAGGTAATTTGACTCATGTACGCTAACAGACTAAACCAAAGTTGTACCTATGTGTTGAAATAGCTAGTTGTTGAGGATTCTATTTATATTGATTATTGTAATTTCTTCTAAAATATCTTTCATGCACACACTCAAAGCAATTTTTTTATAACATAGTTCACCTCTAAAAAAATAATTACCATGTAGCCTATTAGAATAAACTAGCCCAGGGTGGTTTGAGCAGGGCAAGAAGTATGGGCTCTCTTTCAATCAAGAATCAAAAAATTTATTTTATTGGCCTGCCTGAGCCTTTTTTTTATATCCTCATGGATATGAAAAGTATCATTTCTTTCTTTTTATATTAAATGAGTTATGTTTACAAGCTCACAATACCCAAAAAGGTATAAATAAATCATATTCAAACGTATTAAAGTTTTAATCATTGCTCTAAATATTAGCCTTGCATATTGACACTTGAGGTCACAAATCAAAGGAAAAAGCCATAGTGATATTTCCAATCCTAAGAATTTTAGCTATAGAAAGTTATAAAGAGTAGTACTCGAGATCTAACTATTTCTATGGTCATGACTTTTACTCTTGAGGAATGTCCAAAGTTACAATCATTCCTAGTGAAATGACGTTGCAATATAAAGATAAAATGCACAAGCTATGGATATATCGAATACTGTGACCCAGTATTATAGTGATTAAATATGTATTCATAATCATTCTAAGTGCCTTAACAATATGTTCAACAGAGGGACACAAGTTATGATATATTCTCATCGATATGATTTTGTGTTCTATAGACAAAATATACAATCATGACCATTGCTAATGCTACAATAATCTAAAGCAAGAAAGTGACTGAATCCATAACTTACCCCTTGAGTCATGACTTTGTGTTACATATACAAAAAGATAAATCTGTGACATTCCTAAAAGTTGTGAATCTCAATTTAAATTTAACACTCAGTCATTTGATTATAAAAGTGCAAAACATGAGATTTAGGATTTATGGTTTATGGGTTAGGGTTATAGTTTATAGTTTAAGGTTTAGGATTTAAAGTTTAGGGTTTATGGTTTTTTTTTGTTTTTTTTTGGAAAATGCACAGTTTATTTATCATTTAGGCACACAACTTATAAGAGACTAAAAGTCTGACAAATTATGGCAAGCCCACCAAATCCTATGCACCTTAATGATTCTATGCATAAAATACATAAAAAACATAATGCCTAATAATTCCAAGCGTACGAATACAACTAATATCACCTGGAATTCTCGGACTTCACAGTTCGCATTGAGTCATTATGCACACTGCGTCCTTTCAATTCGGATTTTTCCAAGCCTTTTGGAGGAACCTGAATGATGCACCATATTAAAACTATGCAAATATAAGATTGTGCATGTGTGTGACATGCAGCATCAACCATTTGCCTATGTCATTGCTATGCAATGGAATACATGTAAAACTGAATACCCATAAATCCACAAGTCCATTTCTACGCCACTTTGTCGATTCATTCTCACCTCTGAATTCCACATTCTTTTGCTCCAATGATCCTCAAAAGAGTATCTCTTGGGTTAGAATGCTTCCTCCTCGAGCTCCAAGAAGTGGTTGTATGTTGCACCGACAAAATATCAAAAAATATGCATGCATCGGTGTGCATGTGTTATGATGTCCATCTCATAGTCTAATTATCTACGCGTACAACCAAGCTAGAATACAAGTAAAATTATAAAAATTTTTAAAGATGGGTCTTCTGCTCCCGGGAGTGTAACATCGCCTAATGTGTATTTACAAAATACATTAGTGGGCTCCACTTAAAGATACTCATGGGTCTAGTTGCCCTCATTGCATGCCGTATAAATAATAGACTAGATTGTGTGGGTGAGTATATCATGATCCGTCTCTACAAGTACATGGTGCATACAAAGTCCAAAATACAAATAAGACTACAAACATAAACTTCAAGTTTTAATCTTTCGCTCCCGTATGGCTGGTCTGGACTCCATTGCTTACTGCCCCTACTTGGTGATATTTTTGAATTTGCCGGCTGTCCAATTAATCATGGATTACCCGCTACTCCTGTTGGGCAATGGTTGGGTGGCCCTCTATGCTGCCAGATATAGCTAGTGGGACCCACTCCTAGCTACTCCTGGGTTTTCTCCCGACCACTTTCCTCGGTCTCGTCAGTTGTCTGAATGTTATCATCCCGGCTTTCTAGTGGGGATCTCTACAAGCTGGTGGCCCATACTTCTGGCTACTTCCAGGACTTGCTGTCCCCTCTAAATGCTACACCAAGATGGATAAGAATATGTGCACGTGTGTACTATGGTCTGTCACTATGTTTGTGTGGTGCAGCAGTATTAAGGTTTAGGAGTTTAGTAATTTAAGTATTTAGGAATTTTGTGGTTTATAGGTTTTATTTAAATAATTAAATAACAAAAAAAATTATTTTTATGATTTTTTCTCATTTTCAAGGTTATAACCATTGAAAATATTATAATTTTTAATTTTTTTTCAAATGTTAATACAATATTTAATAATAATTATCATACAAATTAAATATCATGTAAATTCAATATAAATAATTTTATTGATCTATATAATAATACTGATCATAAAATAGATTAATAAACTATTATTAATAAGATAGATATTAATTACAATATATTTGCAAAACATAAAATGATTCAAAATCAAAGTAAAATATATTACTAAATAATAATTTTTTATTTTTAAAATTTTGATTCTTTTTATAATCTTATAAATTTTTTTTGATGAAGTTAATTTATTTAAATTTTATTTGTCTCATTCATAATTTTATTTTGTAATTAATATTTCTATAAAAATAAACTAATAAATAATTAAAATGAATATTGAAATTATAATGAATACAAATAAAAATGACATTTATGATTAATTATTTAGGGTATACCGGTTAATGGTTTAAGTATTTAGGAGTTAAGGAGTTTAATGATTTAAGTGTTTAGGCATTTAGTAGTTTATATGTTTATTTTAAATAATGAAATAACAATAAAATTATTTTTCAAATTTTATATCAATTTTGAAGGTTATAACCTTTATAAATATAATAATTTTTAAATTTTTTTTAAATGTGAATACACTATTTAGTTATAATAAACATAATAATGATATATCATGTAAATTAAAAATATACAATTTATTGATAGATATTAATAAACTAAATATAAATATAAATATAATAATGATCAATAAATAAATTAATAAACTATTATTTATTGATAGATATTTATATATTATTTATAAATACTTAAACCTTTAAAGATGGTTTAAATGTTTAAGTAATATAGGTTTTATATAAACAATAAAATAAAAAAAATTATTTTTGAGATTCAATTTTTTTTCAAAGATGATAACATTTAAAAATATAATAATTTTTAAATTATTTTAAAATGTAAATATAATATTTAGTTATAATAATATTAATAATTATATATCATGTAAATTCAATATAAATAATTTTATTGATAAATATTCTAATATTGATAAAAAATAAATTAATAATATATTATTAATAAGATAGATATCAATTAAAATATATTTACAAAACCTAAAATGATTCAGAAGCAAAGCAAAATATATTACTATATAATAATTTTTTGTTTGGAAAATTTTTTTTCTTTTATAAAGTTTATCTATAATTTTTTGATGAAAAATAATTTATATAAATTATTTTTGTTTAGCTCAATTTATTCTATAATTAATTTTTAAAAATAAATAAACAAATAAATAATTAAAATGAATATTTAAAATATAATGAAATAAATGTGATTTATTATTTATTATTTAGGGATCATGTTTTAATATAAAATAAAACTGTCTCACTAATAATTTATTTTGTAATTAAAATTTCTATAAAAATAAACTATTAAATAATTAAAATAAAAATTTAAAATTATACCGAATAAAAATTAAAATGAGATTTATAATTTATTATTAATCTATACTAGTTTAATGGAATAAGTATTTAGAGGTTTTGACGTTTAGGAGTTTAGTAATTTATGTTTTTAGGCTTTTAGTGGTTTATAACTTTTAATTAAAAAATAAAATAACAAAAAAATTTTTATAATTTTTTATCATTTTACAGGTTATAACCTTTGAACATATACTAATATTTAAAATTTTGTGAAATGTGAATACAATATTTAGTAATAATAATTTTAATAATTATATATCATATAAATTCAATATAAACAATTTTATTGATAGATATTATAATAATGATCAAAAATTAAATTAATAAACTATTAATAATCAGATAGATATTAATTAAAAAATATTTACAAAACCCAAATTGATACAAAATTAAAGTAAAAATATTACTAGATCATAATTTTTAATTTTTAAAATTTTACTTCTTTTTTAAGCATATATTTTTTTTTGATTAAAAATAAATTATTTAAATTATATTTGTCGCATTCATAATTTATTTTATAATAAAAATTTATATAAAAATAAACTAATAAATAATTAAAATGATTATTTGAAATTATAATAAATTAAATTAAAATTTGATTTCTTAAGTATTAAGTAGCATATAGCAGTTTAATGGTTTATGTATTTCGGCATTACGGGCTTTTGGAGTTTACTGATTTAACTGTGTCTGCATTTAGTGGGTTATAGGTTTTTTTAAAAAATTAAAATAACAAAATATTTATTTTTATTATTTTTTTATATCTTCAAAGGTTATTACCTTTGAAAATATAATAATTTTTAAATTTTTTTCAAATGTGAATTTAATATTTAGTTATAATAATCATTATATTTATATATCATATATAATCAATATAAACAATATTATTGATAAATAATCTAATAATGATCAAAAAATAAATTAATAATCTATTATTAATAAGATAGATATCAATTAAAATATAATTACAAAACCTATAATGATTCAGAAGCAAAACAAATTATATTACTATATAATTATTTGTTGTTTTTAATTTTTTATAATAAGTTTATCTATATTTTTTTGATTAAAAATAATTTACATAAATTATATTTGTCTAACTCATAATTTATTTTTTAATTAATAAATATATATATATAAACAAATAAATAATTAAAATGAATATTTAAAATTATAATGAAAAAAAAAGATTTATTCTTTATTATTTAGGGTATACCAGTTTAATTTAAATTATATCTATCTCACTAATACTTTATTTTGTAATTCATATTTCAATAAAAATAAACTGATAAATAATTAAAATAAAAATTTAAAATTATACTGAATAAATATTAAAATGAGATTTATTAATTATTATTAATGTAATTCAGTTTATTTTTAATTATATAGTATATAAATTATACAGTATATCCAGAATAATAAACAATAAATCTCACTTTTATTTGTATTCATTATAATTTTAAATATTCAATTTAATAATTTTTTAGTTTATTTTCATAGAATTATAAATTACAAAATATAATATGAGGAAGGCAAATATAATTTAAATTATATACTTTTAAGAACAAAAAATATAAAGTTATAAAAAGAAGCAAAAGATAAAATACATTATTATTTAGTAATTTATTTTACTTTTATTTTGTATAAATTTAGGTTTTGCAAATATAATTTAAATAATATCTATCTTATTTATAATAGTTTATTAATTTATTTTTTGATCATTAATATAATATCTATCAATATAATTGTTTATATTGCATTAAATGATATATAATTATTAATATTATCAAAACTAAATATAGTATTCACATTAAAAAAAATTTAAAAATTATTATATTTTCAATGGTTATAACCTTAAAAAATGAGAAAAAATAACAAAAAAAAAATAAAAAATTAAATTTTTTGTTTTTTCATTCTTTAAATAAAAACAATAAATCACTAAAGGCATAAACACTTAAACCACTAAACCCCAAATCACCTAAATACCTAAACCATTAAAACTATATGTCCTGAATAATAAATAATAAATCTCACTTTTATTTGTATTATTTATAATTTTAAATATTCATTTTAATTATTTTTTAGTTTATTTTTATAGAATTATAAATTACAAAATATATTATGAGGAAAACAAATATAATTTAAATTATATACTTTTAAGAACAAAAAATATAAACTTATAAAAAGAAGCAAAACATCAAAAACATTATTATTTAGTAATTTATTTTACTTTGATTTTGAATAAATTTAGGTTTTGCAAATATATTTTAAATAATATCTATCTTATTTATAATAGTTTATTAATTTTTTTTGATCATTAATATAATATCTATCAATATAATTGTTTATATTGAATTTATATGATATATAATTATTAATATTATCAAAACTAAATATAGTATTCACATTTAAAAAAAATTTAAAAATTGTTATATTTTTAAAGGTTATAACCTTAAAAAATGAGAAAAAATAACAAAAAATAAATGTTTTGTTATATCATTGTTTAAATAAAACCTATAAACCTTTAAATACCTAAACACATAAACTCTAAACTCCTAAACCCCGAAGCCCCTAAATACTTAAACCTTTAAACTCGTAAACCTTATATATAATTTCAATAATTTATTGAAATATTAATTACAAAATAAATTATGAGTGATACAAATATAATTTAAATAATTTATTTTTTATCAAAAAAAATATAATCTTATAAAATGAGGCAAAAACTAAAAAACAAAAATTTTCTTTTTGTTATAAATTTACTTTGATTTTTAATCATTTAATTTTTATAATTAAATTTTAATTTATATCTATCTTATTACTAATAGTTTATTAATTTATTTTTTGATAATTGATATAATATCTATTAATAAAATTGTTTATATTTAGTTTATATTATATATTATTATAATAATTATTATTTCTAAATATTGTATTCACATTTTTTAAAAATTTTAAAAGTATTATATCTTCAAAGGTTATCTTTGAATATTTGAAAAAATATCAAAAATAATTTATTTGTTATTTCATTGTTTAAATAAAACCTATAAACCACCAATTGACTAAATACTTAAATTAAAAACTTCTAAATCTCGAAAAATCTAAATAGTTAATTTTTTTAATAAGATATATCCAAAATAATAAACAAAAATCTCATTTTTATTTTTTTCATTATTATTTTAAATATTCATTTTAATTATTTATTTGTTTATTTTTATATAAATATTAATTACAAAATAAATTATGAGTTAGACAATCATAATTTATATAAACTATTTTTCATCAAAAAAAATATAGATAAACTTTTTAAAAGAAAAAAAAAATAAAAACAAAAAATTATTATATAATAATATATTTTGCTTTGCTTATGAATCATTTTATGTTTTGTAATTATATTTTAATTGATATCTATCTTATTAATAATAGATTATTAATCTATTTTTTGATCATTATTAGAAAATTTATCACTAAAATTATTTATGTTGAAATATGATTTATAAATATATTGATTATTAAAAATAAATATTGAATTCACTTTTGAAAAAAATTTAAAAATTATTATATTTTCAAAGGTTATAACCTTTGAAAATATTAAAAAAATAATAAAAATAAATGTTTTGTTATTTTATTTTAAAAAAAAAACCTATAAACCACCAAATGCATACACAATCAAATCAGTAAAGACCTAAACCCTGTAATACATAAATACATAAACCACTAAACTTCTATATAATACATATTAATTAATAAATCAAATTTTAATTTCTATTTATTATAGTTTATCTATTCATTTTAATTATTTATTAGTCTGTTTTTATAGAAATATTTATTATAAAATAAATTATGAGTGCGATAAATATAATTAAAATAATTTATTTTTAATCAAAATATATATATTCGCTTATATAATAAGTAAAAATTTAAAAATTAAAAATTATTATCCAGTAATATATTTTACTTTAATTTTGAATCAATTTGGGTTTTGTAAATATTTTTTAATTAATATCTATCTTATTATTAATAGTTTATTATTTTAATTTTTGATCATTTTATCATATCTATCAATAAAATTATTTATATTGATTTATATCATATATAATAATTAATATTATTATAAATAAATATTCTATTCACATTTCAAAAAAATTTTAAATATAATTATATTTTCAAAGGTTATAACCTATAAAAATGAGAAAAAATTACAATTTTTTTTTGTTATTTTATTGATTAAATAAAAGAAATAAACCACTAAATGCCTAAAAACCAAAATCACAAAACTCCTAAAAGATAAAACCTCTAAATACTTAAACCATTAAACTAGTATACATTAATAATAAATCATAAATATCATTTTTATTTTTATTCAGTATAATTTTAAATTTTTATTTTAATTAATTTTCAGTTTATTTTTATACAAAAATTAATTACAAAATAAATTATTAGTAAGATAGATCTGATTTAAATTAGACCGGTATACCCTAAATAATAAATAATAAATCTCATTATTTTTAATTATAATTTTAAATATTCATTTTAATTATTTATTTGTTTATTTTTATATAAATATTAATTACAAAATAATTTATGAGTTACACAAATATAATTTATGTAAATTATTTTTCAACAAAAAATTATAGATAAACTTTTTAAAATAAAAAAAAATTTCAAAACAAAAAATTATTATATAGTATTATATAATTTATAAAAATTATTTTTAATCAAAAAATTGATAAGCTTATAAACAGAATACAAATTTAAAATCACAATATTATATTTTAGTATTATATTTTTCTTTGATTTTGAAACATTTTAGGTTTTGATATTATATTTTAAGTAATATCAATCCTATTCATAATAGAATTTTAATTTATTTTTTGATAATTATTAGAATATCTATCAATAAAATTGTTTATATTGAATTTATAAGATATATAATTATTAAGATTATTATAAATAAATATTGTATTCACTTTTGAAAAAAATTTAAAAATTATTATATTTTCAAAGGTTATAATCTTAAAAAATGAGAAAAAATAATAAAAATAAATTTTTAGTTATTTTATTTTTTAAATAAAACATATAGACCATTAAATGCTTACTTACTTTAATTAGTAAGCTCATAAACCCCGAAACTCCTAAATACATAAAGATTTTAACATCTATATACTACTTAATAAATAATAAATCTCATTTTTATTTCTATTTATTATAATTTTAAATATTCATTTTAAATATATATAGTTTAATTTTTTAGAAAAATTAATTACTAAATAAATTTCGAGTGTGACAGATATTATTTAAATAATTTATTTTTAATCAAAAAAAATATAAGCTTATAAAAAGATAAAAAAATTTAAAAATTAAATATTATTATTTAGTAATATATTTTGATTTGATTTTGAATCATTTCGTGTTATGTAAATATATTTTAATTAATAT
The DNA here is from genome assembly GCA_029783825.1 of Sapria himalayana. Taxonomy (NCBI): domain Eukaryota; kingdom Viridiplantae; phylum Streptophyta; class Magnoliopsida; order Malpighiales; family Rafflesiaceae; genus Sapria; species Sapria himalayana. The sequence continues at coordinate 88,774 of JAREIK010002279.1, read as the reverse complement.
TTATATTATTAATAATAGTTTATTATTTTAATTTTTGATCATTATTATAATATATATCATTAAAATTGTTTATATTGATTTTATATGATATATAATTAGTAAGATTAATATAATTATACATAGTATTGACATTTCAAAAAATTTTAAAAATTATTCTATTTTTAATGGTTATAACTAAAATTAGAAAAAATCTAAAAAAAAAATTTACTTTTATTATATAAATAAAACCTATAAACCACTAAATACCTAAAAACATAAATTGATAATCTCTGAAACAACAAAACTCCTAAATAATCAAACCATTAAACCGGCATACCACATAAAATAAATCATAAATCTCTTTTTAATTTGTATTCATTATAATTTTAAATATTCATTTAAATTATTTATTAGTTTATTTTTTATAGAAATATTAATTACAAAATAAATAATGAGCGAGACAACTATAATTTTAATAATTTATTTTTAATCAAAAAATATATAAGCTAATAAAAAGAAGTAAAAATTTAAAAACAAAAAATTATTATTTAGTAATATATTTTACTTTTGATTTTGAATCATTATATATATCTTTTACAATTATATTTTAATTGATATCAATCTTATTACGAATAGTTTATTAATTTATTATTTGATCAATTTTATAATATCTAACAATAAAGTTACTTATATTGAATTTAGATGTCTTATAATTATTAAGATTATTATAACTATATATTATATTTACATTTGAAAAAAATTTAAAAATTATTATATTTTCAAAGGTTATAACCTTCAAAAATGATAAAAAATAAAATAAATATTTTTTTTATTATGTTATTATTTAAAAAAAATTATAAACCACTAAATGCTTAAACATTTAAATTTCGAGTTTCCTATACCCCAAAACCCCCTAAATATTTAAACCATTAAACCTATATAACCTACATAATAAATAATAAATCTCATTTTTATTTGTAATCATTATAATTTTAAATATCCATTTTAATTATTTTTTAGTCAATTTTTATAGAAATATTAATTACAAAATAAATAATGAGTGAGACAGATATAATTTAAATAAATTATTTTTTATGAAAAAAAATATAAGCTTATAAAAATAAACAAAATTTCAAAAATTTAAAATTTTATTTAGTTATATAAATTACTTTGATTTTGAATTATTTTGGGGTTTGCAAATATATTTTAATTAATATCCGTCTTATTAATAATAGTTTATTAATTTATTCTTTGATCATTAAAATAATATATATTAATAAATTTTTTTATATTGAATTTACATCAAATATAATTATTAAGATTAATATAACTAAATATTGTATTCATATTTTAAAACTATTAAAAAATTATTATATTTTCAAAGGTTATAACCTTTGAAAATCACGAAAATTCATAAAAATAATTTTTTTGTTATTTCATTGATTAAGTAAAACATATAAATCAATAAATAAAACCTAAATGTGTATACATGTAAATAAATAAACTAATTAACCCCAAAACCAGAATATACTTAAACCATTAAAAAGGTATACCCCAAATAATAAATCAATAATCTCATTTTTATTAGTATTCATTTTAATTTTATATATACATTTTAATTATTTATTAGTTTATTTTTATAGAAATATAAATTAAAAAATAAATTATTTAGTAATTTATATATTATTGATCAAAAAATAATTTATAAATACAAAAATTATTTAGTAATTTATTAGTATTCATACAAAAATAATTTATATATTTCTAAATAAATTATTTAGAAATATAAATTATTTATATATACATTTTAAATAATTTATTTTTGATCAAAAAATATATAAGCTTATAAATGGACACAAAAATTTAAAAATTTAAAATTAATATTTAGTAAAATATTTCACTTTGATTTTGAATCATTTTAGGTTTGTAAATATATTTTAAACAATATATATCTTATTAATAATTGTTTATTAATTTTTGTATGATCATTATTATAATATATATCTATATAATTTTTTATATTGAATTTACATGATATATAATTATTAAGATTATCATAATTAAATATAGTATTCACATTTAAAAAAAATTTAAAAATTGTTATAGTTTCAAGTTTATATAAAATTTTTTGTTATTTTATTTTTTAAATAAAACCTATAAACCACTAAATGCTAGGGGTGCTCATGGGATGGGACGGGATGGGGATTACAAATCTCCAGTCCCTTCCCACAGTTCAGACATTTTTTTTGAAGATCCAGACCCTTCCCATAGGTTAAAAAATATCGGGATGGGATGGAACGGAGATCGAGGATTTTGGGTAGGAGAAAATAGTTCTGGGATGTAATGGCATTCAGACATTTTTTTCAATTTATTTTCTTCAAACCGACCAAGTTAGTTCATGTCGAAACCTTATGTTGTACCATTTATGATTCCTTAGTTATGTATCTTTCAAACTCAAATTGGGCCAATTTTGTTTTGTCAAATAGGCTGAATACCACAAATGAGTTCTAATACCTTGTCAAAAGCTTTGATGTGTAGAAAAGGATTGAAATGTTAAATAGAATGCGACCGAGTTGTGTGCTTAATTTGGTTCTTTGTTTATTCACAAGTTGGCTTTGTTCAGCCGAGTGATAGTTAACCATAATAGCAATACTATATTTTTTAAACAATTACTTAAAATATTAAGGAATAGATAAAGATGCCCACAAACATTGGTAGCATCAATTACTACTAAACTAATTTCAAAAACTAGGCAGTTTAATATCACAAAAAATACAACTAATAACAACCATGATAAAAATCATTTCAAAGTACCATCCCGGAACAGCAACGAAAATCCAAACCCAATTAATTATCTCTTCTACAACTCCTCTCTCTTCTTCCTCCACTATAGAAGGACAACCAAAGATGAAAATGTTTTAATCATGTAGACATAAATTCTAAGATGAATGAGTAATAAAAAAAATATTACCTTATAAAATTTAATACACCCATTCCAAATTTAGTTGGCCAACTATAGTTAGAAGAATATTTGGATCTTGAGACCACTCTGAAAATTGTAATTGTACCATATTTTTATTAAATTGAATGAATAAAATAAGTAAAAGTGAAATTAAAATTTACAAGATTTGTATACAAACTGATTCATTATCACAAGGTCTTGAACTAATTCTTCAATTTCAATATGTTTGTTTGAGCTTCTCAACCAATCTTGTAGACATATGAGAACTTCAGCTGTAATGGGTGTTAAAGAACTCCTATATTTATCTATAATTTTTTCCCCAGTGCTAAATGTAGATTCGTAGGCCATAGTAGATGCTTGGATTGAAAATACATCCCTTGCTACATTTTCCAAAGAAGGATATCTTACCTCATTTAACTTCCAGTAGTTTAGAAGATCAAAATCAATTCTATTTTTTTCATGTTTGTCCTCAAAGTACCTATCCAACTCTTCCAAAGCTACAACTTCTTGTTCTTTCTCCAATTCAACAAAAAAATCATCAACATAAGTTTCATTACCATCAAACAAATCATCATTTTTCTTCAACACAGTAGAAGAGAAATCATCTTCTTTTGATTCATCTTCATTTAAATCTTTATAATCATCCATCATCTCATTTAAAGCATTTATAACCTTTTCCACCAAATTTTTAGCCAATTCCTCTCCATAATGCTAAGTGTACTTAACCTTGAAATATTTGAGCTTATATCTAGGATCCAACACTACTGCTACAAAAAGCATAATATTTGTTGATTAAAGAGAACCTCAATATTAGTTGAATTTATGCCTCATTTTCATACTCATTTTAGACACCATTGTATCTCTAGTATATTCACAAATCTCAATTTTTTTCAAAATTCGAATAATCTCAGAAAAATAAAAACTAGAGGTAGAATATTATGAGCGAGAAAATTTACAAGTTACCTCATAAAAAGTTTTCAAGAAACGAGCCAAAATTTTGGCATTTGTTCAGTCTCTCTTAGTTGGAATGTTTGAACCAAACTCTTTCAAAAACCTTTTGTCTTTGTCCTCCAAATTATCAAATTCTTTTTTAATATTTTATATTAGTTTGTAGCATCAAATAAGTTGAATTCCATCTTGTAGTACAATCTAATTGCAATGAAGATCCATATGTCAAGTTTGCTTTTTAAACACATAACTTAAACATATCTAATCTATTAGGACTGCTCCTCACATATTTCACCACACCTCTAATTTTTTGAATAGAACCCTCAACTACTGCAATGCCATCTCTGACAATTAAGTTTAGGATATCAGCACAACATCTCATATAAAAATGCTCACCTCTCAAAGGTACAACACTTTTCTTCATTAGCCTTTTTTTCAATTGTTTAACTACAACATCATTATTTGATGCATTGTCAACAGTAATGCACATCAACTTTCTCAAACCCCATTCATTCATACAAAACTCAATGGCCTTTCTAATATTAACTCCAGAATGACTTTTAATTACATAAAAGTTCAAAAGCCTTTTATTTATATTCCATTGAGAATCAATGAAATGAACATTCAAACATATATAAGAAAAATTTTAAATGCTAGTCCAAGTGTCGGTAGTAAATGAAATTCTACAAAAATGAGATGATATGTTATCAAATAATTTCTTCTTTTCCTTCACAGACAAAGAAAAACAGTCCATCAATATAGAGTGCCTAGATGGAATTTTAAATTGAGGCACATTAACTTCACAAAACTTTTTAAACTCATCTCTCTCAACAAAACAAAAAGGCAATTCATCTTTTATGATTATTTAAACAAAGCTTCCCTAACTAGTTGTTGATCAAATTTCCAACAAGTAAATTTGTTATCATCTGAACTAGCACCTTTAGTGAAACTCAACAAAGATTGTGACTTGTCTATACTTTTGTGAGCTTCTATTAATTCTTTTTTTGTATGGAAATTTTCTAAAAGTCTTTCTCAAGTATTTCCATAAACACCAAGTACCTTGATCACTTTTTGCCAACTATTCTTTCCTACACCATATACAAGCTGCCCTACTAGTTTCTTTACCATGTGAATCAACTAATATCTCATAAGATTCCAAAATAGTAGACTTATACTTTTTATGAGCTTGAGGTTCAGATGTACCTTGACTTTCTTTTACAATTGGAATTGAAGAACATGCCGTAACAATAGGAGGGTTCGTGAAAAGATGATGATTGGATTTACCAATACTTTGATCATTTGAGATGTGATCATCTTCAAATTATTGTATTTTTCGTTTACTGCTGGATTGTGCCATCTGAATTGCCATTAATTAATATGATATGTTAAGCATAGATACATATAAATATTTCAAACAAGCAAGCTCTACAAAACTAACTGTAACACATTAAGCCGACTCATTTGGCCCAACCACAACACAACAACTAATACTCAACAAAACTGACAGAGACACATAATAATAATAATAATGATTAATCACTCAATTCTCGTCAGAAAAACAAAATTAAAGGCTTGTGGCATCTTAGACATGGTGGAGGCAACCAGAAGTGCGACGGACAATGGCTGGACCTAATTGAAGACGGCTGGAACAGCGTGAGATGGCCTGGAATTCGTCGGAACATCAATAGGTGAGTCGGAATTGGATGGGAAGTAGCCGAATTTGTGGCATCTTCATGTTATATATATATATATATATATATTCCTGGTTCTAGTATGAGTTTTTTAGGATGGGATGGTTCTCGGGATGGATATTTCTTAAGATTCAGAATCATCCCTAAACAAAAAATACGTGATAGAACGGGATGGGAAAAGTCAAAGTCAACGGATTATCTTAGTCCTAATTTTTTCGGGACAAGACTTCAGATCGGGTCGCGAATCTCTGAGTCCCGTGAGTAGCCCTACTAAATGCATATAAAGTTAAATTAGTAAACTGATAAACCCCGTAATGCCTAAATACATATATCATTAAACCGCTAAATACTACTTAATAATTATAAATCTACTTTTTATTGCTATTTATTATATCTTTAAATATTAATTTTAATTATTTATTACCGTATTTATTTAGAAATATTTATTACAAATTAAATTATGAGTGGGACAAATATAATTTAAATAATATATTATTTATCTAATAAAAATATACGCTTATAAAAGAAGTATAAATTTAAAAATTAACAATTATTATCAAGTAATATAAGTTACTTTAATTTTGAATCAATTTGAGTTTTGTAAATATTTTTTAATTAATATCTATCTTAATATTAATAGTTTATAAATTTAATTTTTGATCATTATTATAATATCTATTAATAAAATTATTTATATTAAATTTATATGATATATAATTATTAAAATTATTATTACAAAATATTGTATTAAAATTTCAAAAAATTTTAAATATTATTATATTTTTAAATGTTATAACCTATGAAAATGATAAAATATTATAAAATTTTTTTTTGTTATTTTATTTTTTTAAATAAAACCTATAAACCACTAAAAGCCTAAAAACATAAGTCGCTAAACTCCTAATGACAAAACCTCTAAATAATTAAATCATTAAACTGGTATACATTAATAATAAATCATAAATCTCATTTTAATTTTTATTTAGTATAATTTTAAATTTTTATTTTAATTTTTTATCAATTTATTTTGTAGAAATATTAATTACAAAATAAATTATTAGTGAGATAGATCTAATTTAAATTAAACTGGTATCCCTAAATAATAAATATCATTTTTTTTTCATTAAAATTTTAAATATTCATTTTAATTATTTATTTGTTTATTTAAATATAAATATTAATTACAAAATAAATTGAGCTAAAGAAAAATAATTTATATAAATTATTTTTCATCAAAAAATTATAGATAAACATTTTAAAAGAAAAAAAAATTTCAAAACAAAAAATTATTATATAGTAAAATATTTTGCTTTTCTTCTAAATCATTTTAGGTTTTGTAATTATATTTTAATTGATATCTATCTTATTAAATATAGATTATTAATTTATTATATGATCATTATTAGAATATTTATCAATATGTATATTTATAGTGAATTTATATGATATATAAATTTAATAATTATTATAACTAAATATTATTTTCACTTTTGAAAAAAGTTTTAAAATATTTATATTTTAAAAGATTATAACCTTTGAACATGTGAAAAAATAAAAAAAAGATATATTTTTTTTGTTATTTCAATGTTTAAATAAAACCTATAAATCACTAAATGCCTATACACTTAAATCACTAAACTACAAAGTCCCGATACCCCTATATAGATAATCCTTTAAACCGGTGTACCCTAAATAATAATTAATATTCTCATTTTTATTTGTTTTCATTATAATTTAAAAAATTCATTTTGATTGTTAAGTTTTTTATTTATATATATGTATTAATTATAAAATAAATTATAAGTTAAAAATATAATTTATAAAAATTATTTTTCATCAAAAAATTGATAAGCTTATAAAAAGAATAAAAATTTGAAAACAAAAAAATTATTATTAAGTAATATATTTTGCTTTGCTTTTGAATCATTTTAGGTTTTGATATTATATTTTAAGTAATATCAATCTTATCCATAATAGATTTTTAATTTATTTTTTTGATAACTATTAGAATATCTATCAATAAAATTGTTTATATTGAATTTATATGATATATAATTATTATGATTATTATAAATAAATATTGTATTCACTTTTGAAAAAAATTAAAAAATTGTTATATTTTCAAAGGTTATAATCTTAAAAAATGAGAAAGAATACAAATAATAAATTTTTTGTTATTTATTTTTTAAATAAAACATATGGACCACTAAATGTTTACTTACTTAAATTATAAGCTCATAAAACTAGAAACCCCTAAATACATAAACCTTATAATAGCTGTATACTACTTAATAAATAATAATCTCATTTTTATTTCTATTTATTACATTTTTAAATATTCATTTTAATTATTTATATTTTAATTTTTTAGAAAAATTAATTACAAAATAAATTTCGAGTGAGACAAATATTATTTATATAATTTATTTTTAATCATAAAAAAATATAAGCTTATAAAAAGATTGAAAAATTTAAAAATTAAATATTATTAATTAGTAATATCTTTTTATTTGATTTTGAATCATTTTGTGTTGTGTAAATATATTTTAATTAATATTTATATTATTAATAATAGTTTATAATTTAATTTTTGATCATTATTATAATATCTATCATTACAATTATTTATATTGAATTTATATGATATATAATAAGTAAGATTAATATAATTATACATTGTATTCAAATTTCAAAAAATTTTAAAAATTATTTTATTTTCTAAAATTATAACCTTTGAAAATCAGAAAAAATCAAAAAAAAGATTTTTAAATTTTTATTATATAAATAAAACCTATAAACCACTAAATGCCTAAAAACATAAATTGCTAAACTCCTAAACGACGAAACTCCTAAATAATCAAACCATTAAACTGGTATACCACATATAATAAATCATAAATCTCATTTTAATTTGTATTCATTATAATTTTAAATATTCATTTTAATTATTTATTAGTTTATTTTTATAGAAATATCAATCACAAAATAAATAATGAGTGAGACAAATATAATTTTAATAATTTATTTTTAATCATAAAAAAATAAGCTTATATAAAGAAGTAAAAATTTAAAAACAAACAATTATTATTTAGTAATATATTTTACTTTGATTTTGAATCATTATATATAGGTTTTGCAATTATATTTTAATTGTGATCAATCTTATTAATAATAATTTATTAATTTATTATTTGATCATTTTTATAATATCGAACAATAAAATTAATTATATTCAATTAAAATGTCCTATAATTATTAAGTTATTATAACTAGATATTATATTTACATTTGAAAAATATTTAAAAATTATTATATTTTCAAAGGTTATAACCTTCAAAAATGATAAAAAATCAAAAAAATAATTTTTTTTTTGATTTTATTATTTAAATAAAACTTATAAACCACTAAATGCCTAAATATTTAAATCTCTAGACTCCTAAACCCCAAAACCCCCTAAATACTTAAACCATTAAACCTATATAACCTAAATAATAAATAATAAATCTCATTTTTATTTGTATTCATTATAATTTTAAATATTTATTTTAATTATTTTTTAGTTTATTTTTATAGAAATATTAATTACAAAATAAATAATGAGTGAGACAGATATAATTTAAATAAATTATTTTTATGCAAAAAAATAAGCTTATAAAAATAAACAAAATTTCAAAAATTTAAAATTTTATTTAGTAATATAATTTACTTTGATTTTAAATTATTTTGGGTTCTGCAAATATATTTTAATTAATATCTATCTTATAAAATAATAATTTATTAATTTATTTTTTGATCATCTAAATATTATATAGTAATACAATTTTTTATATTGAATTTACATCAAATATATTTATTAAGATTATTATAACTAAGTATTGTATTCATATTTTAGAACTATTAAAAAATTAGTAAATTTTCAAAGTTTATAACCTTTGAAGATTACCAAAATTTATAAAAATAAATTTTTTGTTATTTAATTGATTAAATAAAACTTATAAACACCTAAATGTGTAAACATATAAATTAATAAACTCATTAACACAAAAACCACAATAAACATAAACCATTAAATAGGTATACCATAAATAATTCATCATAAATCTCATTTTTATTAGTATTCATTATAAATTTATATATACATTTTAATTATTTATTAGTTTATTTTTATAGAAATATAAATTAAAAAATAAATTAATAGTAAGACAAATATAATTTAAATAATTTATTTTTCATCAAAAAATATATAAGCATATAAATGGATAAAAAAATTTAAAAATTTAAAATTAATATTTAGTAAAATATTTCACTTTGATTTTGAATCATTTTAGGTATTGTAAATATATTTTAAACAATATTTATCTTATTAATAATTATTTATTAATCTTTTGTATGATCATTATTATAATATATATCAATATAATTGTTTATATTAAATTTACGTGATATATAATTATTAAGATTATCATAACTAAATATAGTATTCACATTTAAAAAAAATTTAAAAATTGTTATAGTTTCAAAGGTTATATCCTTCAAAAATGAGAACAAATAAAAAAAAATTTTGTTATTTTATTTTTAAAATAAAACCTATAAACTACTAAATGCCTAAACACTTAAATCACTAAATTCTTAAATCCCAAAATTTCTAAATATATAATCTTTTAAACCTGTATATTTTATCTTATTAATAATAGTTTTATTTAATATCTATCTTATTAATATATTTTACTTTGATTTTGAATCATTTTAGGTATTGCAAATAAATTTTATTTAATATCTATCTTATTAATAATAGTTTATTAATTTATTTTATTATCGTCATCATAATATCTATAAAAAATATTATTTATATTGAATTTACATAATATATAATTATTTAAATTATTATAACAAAATAATATTTTCATATTTTAAAAAATTTTAAAATTATTAAGTTTTCAAAGGTTATTACCTTGGAAAATAAGAAAAAATAAAAAAATAAATTTTTTGTTATTATATTTTTTAAATAAAATCTATGAACCAAAAAATACCTAAATTCTTAATGACTAAACTCTTAAACCCCGAAGCCCATAAATATATAAGCCTTTAAATTAGTATACTCTAAATAATAAATAATAAATCTCATTTTTATTAGTATTCATTATAATTTTAAATAATCATTTTAATTATTTATCAGTTTATTTTTATAGAAATATTAATTACAAAAAAAATTATTAGTGAGACGGATATAATATAAATAATTTATTTTTCATCAAAAAAAAGATGATAAAAAGAGGCAATATTTTAAAACAAAATATTTTATTTAGTAATTTATTTTAATTTAATTTTGAATAATTTTAGATTTTGCAATTATATTTTAATTTATATAATTCTAATTAATAATAGTTTATTATTTCATTTATTGATCATTATTATAATATCTATTAATAAATTTATTTATATTGATTTTACATTATATATAATTATCTAGATTATTATAACTAAATATTATATTCACATTTTAAAAAAAATTAAAAATTATTATATTTTCAAAGTTTATAACCTTCAAAAATTAGATAAAATCACTTAAGGCATAAACACTTAAATGAATAAACCCCAAAACACCTAAATACTTAAAGCATTAAACCTGTATATCCTAGATAATAAATAATAATTCTCAATTTTATTTGTATTCATTATAATTTTAAATATTTATTTTAATTATTTATTGGTTTATTTTTATAGAATTATAAATTACAAAATAATTTATGAGGAAGACAAATCTAATTTAAATAATTAATTTTTAATAACAACAATATAAACTTATAAAAAAAGCTAAATATTAAAAAAATTTATTATGTAGTAATCTATACTTTGATTTTGAATAAATTTAGAATTTGCAAATATATTTTAAATAATATCTATCTTATTAATAATAGTTTATTTATTTATTGATCATTATTATAATATCTAGCAATGTGATTATTTATATTGAATTTAAATGACTTATATTTATTAAGATTATTATAACTAAAAATTATATTTACATTTGAAAAAAATTTAGAAATTTTTATATTTTCAAATGTTATAACCTTCAAAAATTAGAAAAAAAAAATAAATTAAAATTTTTTGTTATATCATTGTTTAAATAAAACTTATAGAATACTAAATTCCTAAACACTTAAATGTATAAACTCCTAAACACAAAAGCCCCTAAATACTTAAAACTTTAAACTCGCAAACCTTAAATATAATTTAAATAATTTATTTTTCATCAAAAAAAATATAAGCTTATAAAAAGAAGCAAAAACAAAAAAAAACAAAAATTATTATTTGGTAATAAATTTTACTTTGATTTTGAATAATTTTAGGTTTTGCAATTATATTTTAATTTATATCTATCATATTAATAATAGCATATTAATTTATTTTTTGATATTTGATATCATATATATCAATAAAATTTTTTATATTTAGTTTATATTATATATAATTATAATGATTCTTATTACTAAATATTGTATTCACATTTTTAAAAAAATTTAAAATTATTATATTTTCAAAGGTTATAACCTTTGAAAATGTGAGAAAATATAAAAAATAATTTTTTTGTTATTTCATTGTTTAAATAAATATTATAAACTACTAAATGCCTAAACACTTAAGTCAATAACTCTGAAATCTCGAAAACCCTAAATAGATAATCCTTTTAAACTGGTATACCCTAAATAATAAATAATAAATCTCAATATTATTTTTTTCATTATAATTTATATAATTCATTTTAATTATTTATTTGTTTATTTTAAATAAATATTAATTAAAAATAAATTATGAGTTAGACAAATATAATTTATATAAATTATTTTTCATCAAAAAAATATAGATAAACAATTTAAAAGAAAAAAAAAATAAAAACAAAAATTTATTATATAGTAATATAATTTGCTTTGCTTCTGAATCATTATAGGTTTTGTAATTATATTTTAATTGATATCTATCTTATTAATAATAGATTATTAATTTATTTTTTGATCATTATTAAAATATTTATCAATAATATTGTTTATATGGAATTTATATGATATATAAATATAATGATTATTATAACTAAATATTGAATTCACATTTGAAAAAAAATTAAAAATTTTTATATTTTCAAAGGTTATATAATTTGAAAATATCAAAAAATAATAAAATTAAATTTTTTGTTTATTTATTTTTAAATAAAACCTATAACCACTAAATGCATACACAATTAAATCAGTAAACTCCTAAACCTCGTAATGCCTAAATACATAAACCATTAAACCGATATATACTACTTAATAATTAATAAATCTAATTTTTATTTCTATTTATTATAATTTTAAATATTTTTTTAATTATTTATTAGTTTATTTCTATAGAAATATTTATTACAAAATAAATTATGAGTGCAAGAAATATAATTTAAATATTTTTTTAATCAATAAAAGTATTTACGCTTATATAATAAGTAAAAATTGAAAAATTAAAAATTATTATTAAGTAATATCTTTTACTTTAATTTTGAATCAATTTGGATTTTGTAAATATTTTTTAATTAATATCTATCTTATTATTAATAGTTTATTTATTTAATTTTTGATCTTTATTATAATATCTATCAATAAAATTGTTTATATTGAATTTATATGATATAAAATTATTAATATTATTATAAATAAATATTGTATTCACATTTCAAAAAATTTTAAATATTATTATATTTTCAAAGGTTATGACCTATGAAAATGAGAAAAAATTACAATTTTTTTTTATTTTATGTTTAAATAAAACCTATAAACCACTAAATGCCTAAAAACATAAATCGCTAAACTCCTAAATGACAAAACCTTTAAATAATTAAAGCAATTAAACTGGTATACATTAATAATAAATCATAAATTTCATTTTAATTTTTATTCAATTTAATTTTAAATTTTTATTTTAATTATTTATCAGTTTATTTTATAGAAATATTAATTACAAAATAAATTATTAGTTAGACAGATCTAATTTAAATTGAACCGGTATACCCTAAATAATAAATAATAAAACTCATTTTTTTTCATTATACTTTTAAATATTCATTATAATTATTTATTTGTATATTTTTATATAATTATTAATTACAAAATAAATTATGAGTTAAACAAATATAATCTATATAAATTATTTTTCATCAAAAAATTATAAATAAACTTTTTAAAAGAAAAAAAAATTTCAAAACAAAAAATTATTATATAGTAATATATTTTGCTTTTCTTCTGAATCATTTAAGGTTTTGTAATTATATTTTAATTGATATCTATCTTATAAATAATAGATTATAAATTTCTTTTTGATCATTATTAGAATATTTATCAATAAAAATGTTTATATTGAATTTATATGATATATAAATATAATGATTATTATAACTAAATATTGAATTTACTTTTGAAAAAAATTTTAAAATTATTACATTTTCAAAGGTTATAGACCATTAAATGTGTAAAAATTTAAAAAAAAAAAATTTTTAGTTATTTTATTTTTTTTAAAAAAACCTATAAACCATTAAATGCTTACTTACTTAAATTAGTAAGCTCATAAACCCCGAAACTCCTAAATACATAAAGATTTTAACATGATTATACGACTTAATAAATAATAAATCTCATTTTTACTTTATTTATTATAATTTTAAATATTCATTTTAATTATTTATAGTTTAATTAATAAAAAATATTAATTACAAAATAAATTTCGAGTAAGACAAATATTATTTAAATAATTTATTTTTAATCAAAAAAAATATAAGATTATAAAAAGAAGGACAAATTTAAAAATTAAATATTATTATTTAGTAATATATTTTGATTTGATTTTAAAGCATTTTGTGTTATGTAAATATATATTAATTAATATTTATATTATTAATAATAGTTTATTAATTTAATTTTTGATCATTATTATAATATCTATCATTAAAATTGTTTATATTGAATTTATATGATATATAATTAGTAAAATTAATATAATTATACATGGTATTCACATTTCAAAAAATTTTAAAAATTATTTTATTTTCAAAGGTTATAACCTTTGAAAATCAGAAAAAATAGAAAATAGAATTTTAACTTTTTATTATATAAATAAAACCTATAAACCACTAAATAATCAAACCATTAAACTGGTATACCATATATAATAAATCATAAATCTCATTTTAATCTGTATTCATTATAATTTTAAATATTCATTTTATTTATTTATTACTTTATTTTTTTATACAAATATCAATCACAAAATAAATAATGAGTGAGACAAATATAATTTTAATAATTTATTTTTAATCAAAAAAAAATAAGCTTATATAAAGAAGTAAAAATTTTAAAACAAAAAATTATTATTTAGTAATATATTTTACTTTGATTTTGAATCATTATATATAGGTTTCGCAATTATATTTTAATTGTGATCAATCTTATTAATAATAGATTATTAATTTATTATTTGATCATTTTTATAATATCGAACAATAAAATTACTTATATTCAATTAAAATGTTTAATAATTATTAAGTTATTATAACTAAATATTATATTTATATTTGAAAAAAATTTAAAAATTATTATATTTTCAAAGGTTATAACCTTCAAAAATGATAAAAAATAACTAAAATAATTTTTTATTATTTTATTATTAAAATAAAACTTATAAACCACTAAATGATTAAACATTTAAATCTCTGACTACTAAACCCCAAAACCCCCTAAATACTTAAACCATTAAACATATATAACCTAAATAATAAATAATAAATCTCATTTTTATTTGTATTCATTATAATTTTAAATATTTATTTTTATTATTTATTAATTTATTTTTATAGAAATATTAATTACAAAATAAATAATGAGTGAGACATATATAATTTAAATAAATTATTTTTTATGAAAAAAAAATTTTAAAAATTTAAAATTTCATTTAGTAATATAATTTACTTTGAATTTGAATTATTTTGGGTTTTGCAAATATATTTTAATTAATATATATCTTTTTAATAATAGTTTATTAATTTATTTTTTGATCATTATTATTATATATATTAATACATTTTTTTATATTGAATCTACAACGAATATAATTATTAAGTTTATTATAACTAAGTATTGTATTCATATTTTAGAACTATTAAAAAATTATTATATTTTTAAAGGTTATAACCTTTGAAAATCACGAAAATTCATAAAAATAAATTTTTTGTTATTTCATTGATTAAATACAACCTATAAACACGAAAATGTATAAACATATAAATCAATATACTCCTTAAGCCCAAAACCACGAAAAACATAAACAATTAAATATTTATGACTTAAATAATAAATCATAAATCTCATTTTTTTTGTATTCATTATAATTTTAAATATACATTCTAATTATTTATTAGTTTAATTTTATAGAAATATAAATTAAAAAATAAATTATTAGTGAGACAAATATAATTTAAATAATTTATTTTACATATACAAATATATAGGCTTATAAATGGATACAAAAATTAAAAAATTTAAAATTAATATTTACTAAAATTTTTCTCTTTGATTTTGAGTCATTTTACCTTTAGCAAATATATTTTTAAAAAAATATATCTTATTAATAATTGGTTATTACTCTTTTATGATCATTATTATAATAAATATCAATAAAATAGTTTATATCGAATTTAAATTATATATAATTATTATGATTATTATAACATCATATTGTATTCACTTTTCAAAAAAAAATTTAAAAATTATTATATTTTCAAAGGTTATAACTTTAAAAAATGAGAAAAAATAACAAAAATAAATTTTTTGTTATTTTATTTTTTATATAAAACCTATAAACCACTAAATGACTAAATATTAAAATAACTAAACTCCTAAACCACGAAGCCCATAAATACTCAAAATATTAAATTAGTATAGTCTGAATAATAAATCATAAATCTCAGTTTTATTAGTATTCATTATAATTTGAAATATTCATTTTAATTATTTATCAGTTTATTTTTATAGAAATATTAATTACAATATAAATTATTAGTGAGACATATATAATTTAAATAATTTATTTTTCATCAAAAAAATATATATGCTTATAAAATGAGGCAAAATTTTTAAAATAAAAAATTATTATTTAGTAATATATCTTATTTTGATTTTGAATCATTTTAGATTTTACAATTCTATATTAATTTATATCATTCTTATTTATACTAGTTTATTAATTTATTTTTTGATCATTATTATAAAATCTATAAATAAAATTATTTATATTTAGTTTACATTATATATAATTATTAAGATGATTATAACTAAATATTATATTTAGATTTAAAAAAATTAAATTTATTATATTTTCAATGGTTACAACCTTCAAAAATTAAAAAAATTCAAAAAATTAAATTTTTTGTTTTTTAATTCATTAGATATTAATTATAATTTACTAAAGGTCTAAACACTTAAATCACTAAACTCCTAAACCCAAAAACACCTAAAAACTTAAACCATTAAATCGGTATATCTTGAATAATAAATAATAAATCTCAATTTTATTTGTATTCATTATAATTTTAAAAAATTATTTTAATTATTTATTAGTTTATTATTATAGAATTACAAATTACAAAATAAATTATGTGTAAGACAAATTAATTAAAATAATTAATTTTTAATAAAAAAATATAAAGTTATAAAAAAAGCAAAACATTAAAAAATTTATTATTAAGTAATATATTTTACTTTGAATTTGAATAAATTTAGATTTTGCAAATATATTTTAAATAATATCTATCTTATTAATAATAGTTTATTAAATTTTTTTTGATCATTATTATAATATCTTGCAATATAATTATTTATATTGAATTTAAATGACTTATAATTATTAAGATTATTATAATTATATATTATATTTACATTTGAAAAAAATTTAAAAATTATTATATTTTCAAAGGTTATAACCTACAAAAATTAAAAAAATAATATAAATTAATTTTTTGTTATATCATTGTTAAAATAACACTTATAAACCACTAAATGCCTAAATACTTAAATCTCTAAACTCCTAAACACAAAAGCCCCTAAATACTTAAACCTTTAAACTTGTAAACATTAAATATAATTTAAATAATTTACTAAAATATTAATTACAAAATAAATTATGAGTGATATAAATATAATTTAAATATTTTATTTTTCAACAAAAAAATATATAAGCAAATAAAAAGAAGCAAAAACTAAAAAAATGAATTCTTATTTAGTAATAAATTTTACTTTGATTTTGAATATTTTAAGGTTTTGCAATTATATTTTAATTTATATCTATCATATTAATAATATCATATTAATTTATTTTTTGTTAATTTATATCATTCTATCAATAAAATTGTATATATTTAGTCTATATTATATATAATTATAATGATTATTATTACTAAATATTGTATTCACATTTTTAAAAAATTTTAAATTTATTATATTTTCAAAGGTTATAACCTTTGAAAATGTCAAAAAATACCAAAAATAATTTTTTTGTTATTTCATTGTTTAAATAAAACCTATAAACCACTAAATGCCTAAAAACATATATCACTAAAGTCATAAACGAAACAACCTTTAAATACTTAAATTATTAAAATGTTATACATTAATAATAATTCATAAATTTCATTTTAATATTTATTCAGTATAATTTTAATTTTTTATTTTAATTATTTATCAGTTTATTATTATAGAAATATTAATTACAAAATAAATTATTAGTGAGACAGATCTAATTTAAATTAGATTGGTATACCCAAAATAATAACGAATAAATCTCAATATATCTTTTTTCATTATAATTATAAATATTGATTTTAAATATTTATTTGTTTATTTTTATATAAATATTAATTAAAAATAAATTATGAGTTAGACAAATATAATTTATATAAATTAATTTTCATCAAAAAAATATGGATAAAATTTTAAAAGAAAAAAAAATTTCAAAACAACAAATTATTATATAGTAATATATTTTGATTTCTTCTGAATCACTTTAGAATTTTTTATTATATTTTAATTGTTATTTATCTTATTAATAATAGATTATCAATTTATTTTTTGATCATTTTTAGATTATTTATAAATAATATTGTTTATATTGAATTTATATGATATATAAATATAATGATTATTATAACTAAATATTGAATTCACATTTTAAAAAAATTTAAAAAATATTATATTTTCAAATGTTATAACCTTTGAAAATATCAAAAAATAATAAAAATAAATATTTTGTTATTTTGATTTTTAAATAAAACTAATAAACCACAAAATGCATACACAGTTAAATCAGTAAACTCCTAAGGCCCGTAATGCCTAAATACATAAACCATTAAACTGCTATATGCTATTTAATAATAAAGAAATCTAATTTTTATTTCAATTTATTATTATTTTAAATATTCATTTTTATTATTTATAGGTTTATTTTTATATAAATATTTATTACAAAATAAATTATAAGTGTGAGAAATATAAGTTAAATAATTTATTTTTTATCAAAATAAAAATATACGCTTATAAAAGAAGTGAAAATTTAAAAATTAAAAATTATTATCCAGTAAAATTTTTTACTTTAATTTTGAATCAATTTGGGTTTTGTAAACATTTTTTAATTAATATTAATCTTATTATTAATAGTTTATTAATTTAATTTTTGATCATTATTATAATATCTATCAATAAAATTGTTTATATTGAATTTATATGATATATAATTATTAAAATTATTATAACTAAATATTGTATTCACATTTCAAAAAATATTAAATATTATTATATTTTCAAAGGTTATAACCTATAAAAATGACAAAAAATTACAAATTTTTTTTGTTATTTTATTGTTTAAATAAAACCTATAAACCACTAAATGCCTAAAAACATAAATCGCTATCTCCTGAATGACAAAACTTCTTAAAACTTAAACAATTAAATTGGTATACTTTAATAATAAATCATAAATCTCATTTTAATTTTTATAAGTATAATTTTAAATTTTTATTTTAATTATTTATCAGTTTATTTTTATAGAAATATTAATTAAAATTAAATTATTAGTGAGACATATCAACTTTAAATAATTTATTTTTTATCATAAAAAATATATATGGTTATAAAAAGAAGCAAAATTTTAAAAACATTAATTTATTATTTTATAATATATTTTATTTTGATATTGAATAATTTTAGTTTTTGCAATTATATTTTAATTAATATCATTCTTATTAATAATACTTTATTAATTTTGTATTGATCATTATTATAATATCTATTAATAAAATTATTTATATTGAGTTTACATTATATATAATATAAACTCAATATAAATTATTTTATTAATAGATATTATAATAATGATCAATACAAAATTAAGAAAGTATTATTAATATGAATGATATAAATTAAAATATAATTGCAAAAACTAAAATTAAGAATATTATAACTAAATATTATATAAACATTTAAAAAAATTAAGAATTATTATATTTTCAAAGGTTATAACTTTCAAAAATTAAAAAAAATCAAAGAATTTAATTTTTTATTTTTTCATTCTTTAAATAAAAACTATAAATCACTAATGGCCTAAACACTTAAATCACTATACCCCAAAACACCTATATACTTAAACCATTAAACTAGTATATCCTAAATCATAAATAATAAATATCTATTTTATTTATATTCATTATAATTTTAAATATTTATTTTAATTATTTATTAGTTTATTTTTATAGAATTATAAATTAAAAAAAAATTATGAGGAAGAAAAATATAATTTAAATAATTTACTTTTAATAACAAAAAATATAAACTTATAAAAAGAAGCAAACCATTAAAGAAAGTATTATTTTGTAATATATTTTACTTTGATTTTGAATCAATTTATGTTTTGCAAATATATTTAAAATAATATCTATCTTATTAATAATAGTTTATTAATTTATTTTTTGATCATTAATATAATATATTTCAATATAATTGTTTATATTGAATTTACAAGATATATTATTATTAAGATTATCATAACTAAATATAGTATTCACATATAAATAAAATTTAAAATTTGTTATATTTTCAAAGGTTATAACCTTCAAAATTGAGAAAAAATAACAAAAATAAATTTTTTGAGTGATACAAATATAATTTAAATAATTTATTTTTCATAAAAATAATATATAAGTATATACAAAGAAGCAAAAACTAAAAAACAAAAATATTATTTAGTAATTAAGTTTACATTGTTTTTGAATCATTTTAGGTTTTTTAATTATATATTAATTTATATCTATCATATTAATAATAGCATATTAATTTATTTTTTGATAATTGATATCATATCTATCAATAAAATTGATTATATTTAGTTTATATTATATATAATTATAATGATTATTATTACTAAAAATTGTATTCACATTTTTAAAAAAATTAAAAATTATAATATTTTCAAAGATTATAACCTTTGAAAATGTGAAAAAATATCAAAAATATTTTTTTTGTTATTTCATTGTTTAAATAAAACCTATAAACCACTAAATACCTAAAAACATAAATCACTAAACTTCTAAACGGCAAAACCTCTAAATACTTAAATCATTAAACTGGTAAAAATTAATAATAAATCATAAATCTCATTTTATTTTTTATTCAGTATAATTTTAAATTTTTATTTTAATTATTTATCAGTTTATTTTTATAGAAATATTAATTACAAAAGAAATTATTTGTGAGACAGAACTAATTTAAATTAAAACAGTATCCCTAAATAATAAATAATAAATCTCATTTTTTTTCATTATAATTTTAAAAATTCATTTTAATTATTTATTTGTTTATATATATATAAATATTAATTACAAAATAAATTGAGCTTGACAAAAATAATTTATATAAATTATTTTTCATCTAAAAATTATAGATAAACTTTTTAAAAAAAAAATTTTCAAAAAAAAATTATTATATAGTAATATATTTTGCTTTGATTCTGAATCATTTTATGTTTTGTAATTATATTTTAATTGATATCTATCTTATTAATAATAGATTATTAATTTAATTTTTGATCATTATTACAATATTTATTAATAAAATTGTTTATATTGAATTTACATGATATATAAATTATAAAGATTATTATAACTAAATATTATATTTACATTTGAAAATAATTTAAAAATTTTTATATTTTTAAAGGTTATCATCTTTGAAAATGAGATAAAATCACAAAAATAAATTTTTTGTTATTTTATTATTTATATAAAACCTATAAACTACTAAATGCCTAAATGCTTAAATCATTAAACTCCTAAACCTCAAAACCCTTAAAGACTTAAACATTTAAACCATCTTTAAAGTTAATGTTTTTATAAATAATATATAAATATCTATCAATAAATAATAGTTTATTAATTTATTTTTTGATCATTATTATATTTATATTTATATTTAGTTTATTAATATCTGTCAATAAAATTGTTTATTTTTAATTTACATGAAATATAATTATTAAGTTTATTATAACTAAATATTGTATTCACATTTGAAAAAAATTTAAAAATTATT
This sequence comes from Sapria himalayana, assembly GCA_029783825.1. Taxonomy (NCBI): domain Eukaryota; kingdom Viridiplantae; phylum Streptophyta; class Magnoliopsida; order Malpighiales; family Rafflesiaceae; genus Sapria; species Sapria himalayana. The sequence continues at coordinate 66,545 of JAREIK010002279.1, read as the reverse complement.
ATATTTATAAAGGTATAACTTCAAAATTGATAAAAAATTAAAAAAATAATTTTTTTGTTATTTCAATATTTAAATAAAACATATAAATACTAAATGCCTATACACTTAAATCACTAAACTCCTAAACTCCTAAATACTTAAACCATTAAACCGGTGTACCCTAAATAATTAATCATAAATCTAATTTTTATTTGTATTCTTTATAATTTTAATATTCATTTTAATTATTTATTAGTTTATTTTTATAGAAATATTAATTGCAAAATAAAATTATGAATGAGACATATAATTTAAATAATTTATCTTCATCAAAAAAATTTATAAGCTTATAAAAAGAATCAAAAATTTAAAAATAAAAAATAATTATTTAGTAATATATTTTACTTTGATTTTGAATCGTTTTAGGTTTTGCAAATATATTTTAATTAATATCCATCTTATTAATAATAGGTTATTAATCTATTTTATTATCAGTATTATAATATCGATCAATAAAATTATTTATATTAAATTTACATATTATTTAATTTTTATGATTATTATAAATAAATATTGTATTAACATTTGAAAAAAATTAAAAATTATAATATTTTCGATGGTTATAACCTTGAAAATGAGAAAAAATCATAAAAATAATTTTTTTGTTATTTAATTATTTAAATAAACCCTATAAACCACAAAATACCTAAATACTTAATTTACTAAACTCCTAAACCTTGATACTGCTGCACCACACACACATAGCGACGGACCACAGTAAACAAGTGCACATATTCTTGTGCATTTTGGTGTAGCATTTAGAGGGGCCAGCAAGTCCTGGAAGCAGCCAGAAGTATGGACCACCAGCTTGTAGAAGGCCCCACTAGCAAGCCGGGATAATAACATTCAAACAACTGACGAGACCTAGAAAAGTGGTCGGGAGTAAACCAAGTAGTAGCTTGGAGTGTGTCCCACTAGCCCTATCATGCAGAATAAAGGACCACCATACCATCGCCCAACAGGAGTAGCAGATAATCCATGATTAATTGGAGAACCATAAAAATCCGAATCATCACCAAGGAGGGCCAGTAAACAATGGATTATAGACCAGCCACACGAGAGCGAAAGATTCAAACTTGTAGTTTATGTTTATAGTCTTATTTGTATTTTGGACTTTGTATGCACCATGTACTTGTATAGACGGATCATGACATACTCACACATACAATCTTTTATGTTCTCTATGTAGCATGCAATGAGGGCAACTCGACCCATGAGTATCTCTAAGTGGGGCTCACTAATGCATTTTGTAATTACAAATTAGGTGATGCTACACTCCCGGGAGCAGAAGACCCATCTTTATAGCAATTTGTAATTTTACTTGTATTCTAGCTTGGTTATACGTGTAGATAATTGGACTATGAGATGGACCTCATCACACATGCACACCGATGCATGCATATTTTTTGATATTTTGTCGGTGCAACATACAGCCACTTCTTGGAGCTCGAGGAGGAAGCATTCTAACCCAATAGTTACTCTTTTGAGGATCATTGGAGCAAAAGAATGTGGAATTCAGAGGTGAGAATGAATTGAAAAAGTGCCGTAGATATGGACTTGTGGATTTATGGGTATTAAGTTTTACATGTATTCCATTGCAAAGCAATGACATAGGCAAATGCTTGATGCTGGATGTCACACACATGCATAATCTTATATTTGCATAATTTTAATATGGTGCATCTTTCAGGTTCCTCAAAAAGGCTTGGACAAATCCGAATGGAAAGGACGTAGTGCGCATAATGACTAATTGCCAACTCTGACGTCCGGGAATGCTAGGAGATTTTAGTTGTATTCGTACGCTTGAAATTATTAGGCATTATGTTTATTTATGTATTTTATGCATAGGATAATTAAGGTGCATAGGATTATGTGGGCTGGCCTAAATTAGTCAGCTTTTTAGTATCTTGTAAGTTGTGTGCCTAAATGATAAATAAAGTGTGTATTTTCCAAAAAAAACCATAAACCCTAAACTTTAAATCCTAAATTTTAAACAATAAACTATAACCCTAATCCATAAACCCTAAATCCTAATTCTCCTGTTTTCCACTTTTATAATCAATTGACTAAGTGTTAAATTTAAATTGAAATTCACAACTTTTAGGAATGTCACAGATTTATCTTTTTTTATATGTAACATAAAGTCATGACTCAAGGGGTGAGTTATGGATTCAGTCTCTTTCTTGCTTTAGATTATTGTAGCATTAGCAATGGTCATGATTGTATATTTTGTATCAAGAACACAAGATTATATCGATGAGAATATGCCATAACTTGTGTCTCTCTATTGAACATATTGTTATGGCACTAAGAATGATCATGAATACGTATTTAATCACTATAATACAAGGTCACAGTATTGGATATGATCATAGCTTCTGCATTTTATCTTTATATTGCAAAGTCATTGCAATAGGAATGATTGTAACTTTGGACATTCCTCAAGAGCAAAAGTCATGACCCTAGAAAAGGTTAAAGCTCGAGTACTACTCTTTATAATTTTCTATAGCTAAAATTCTTTGGATTGGAAATATCACAATGGCTTTTCCCTTGGATTTGTCACCTCAAGTGTCAATATGCAAGACTAATATTTTGAGCAATGATTAAAACCTTTTATACATTTGAATATGATTCATTTACAACTTTTTGGGTATTGTGAGCGTGTATACATAACTCATTTAATATAAAAACAAATAAATGATACTTTACATATCCACGAGGATATAAAAAAGGCGCTTAGACATGCCAATAAAATAAATTATTTGATTCTTGATTGAAAGAGAGCCCATACTTCTTGCCCTGCTCAAACCTCCATGGGGCTAGTTTGTTCTAATAGGCTACAAGGTCATTATTTTTTTAGAGGTGAACTATGTTTTAAAAAAATATCTTTGAGTATGTGCATGAGAGATATTTTAGAAGAAATTACAATATTTAATATAAATAGCATCCTCAACAACTAGCTATTTCAACACATTGGGGTACAACTTTGGTTTAGTCTGTTAGCGTACATGAGTCAAATTACCTTTAATAGCCCAGTGATTCAACATCAAATATGATGAGACATAATAGAGATAAAGTAAAAGCTCCTATTATTTTGGTTAGAGTTTAGCAATCATTCTAGAGTTGAGAGAGGAACAAAATAAATTATTTTTTATTATTCAGTATAATTTTAATTTTTATTTTAATTATATATTGTTTATTTTTATAGAAATATAAATTACAAATTAAATTATTAGTGAGATATATCTAATTTAAATTAAACCGGTATATCCTAAATAAAAAGAATAAATCTCAATTTTTTTTTGATTTTAATTTTAAATATTCAAATTTAATTATTTATTTGTTTTTTTTATATAAATATTATTTACAAAATAAATTATGAGTTATACAAATATAATTTATATAAATTATTTTCATCAAAATAATATAGACAAACTTTTTAAAAGAAAAAAAAATTCAAAACAAATAATTATTATATAGTAATATATTTTGCTTTGCTTATGAATCATTTTAGCTTTTGTAATTATTTTATAATTGATATCTATCTTATTAATAATAGATTTTTAATTTATTTTTTGATCATTATTAGAATATTTATCAATAAAATAGTTTATATTGAATTTATATGATATATAAATATAATGATTATTATAACTAAATATTTAATTCACTTTTGAAAAAAATTTAAAAATTATTATATTTTCAAAGGTTATAACCATAAAAATGAGAAAAAATAATAAAAATAAAATGTTTGTTATTTCATTTTTTAAATAAAACCTATATATCATTAAATGCTTACTTACTTAAATCAGCAAGCTCATAAATCCCGAAACCCCTAAATACATAAATCTTTTAACAGCTATATACTACTTAATAAATAATAAATCTTATTTTTATTTCTATTTATTATAATTTTAAATATTCATTTTAATTATTTATAGTTTAATTTTTTAGAAAATTAATTACAAAATAAATTTCGAGTGAGACATATATTATTTAAATAATTTATTTTAATAAAAAAAATATGAGCTTATAAAAAGAAAGAAAATTTTAAAAATTAAATATTATTATTTGGTAATATATTTTGATTTGATTTTGAATCATTTTGTGTTATGTAAATATATTTTAATTAATAAATTTATTATCAATAATAGTTTATTAATTTAATTTTTGATCATTATTATAATATCTATCATTAAAATTATTTATATTGAATTTATATGATATATAATTAGTATTATTAATATAATTATACATGGTATTCACGTTTCAAAAAATTTTAAAAATTATTTTATTTTCAAAGGTTATAACCTTTGAAAATCAGAAAAAATCAAATTTTTTTTTTATTTTTATTATATAAATAAAACCTATAACCCACTAAATACCTAAAAACATAAATTGATAAACTCTTAAATGACAAAACTACTAAATAATGAAACCATTAAACCGGTATACCACATATAATAAATCATAAATCTCATTTTAATTTGTATTAATTATAATTTTAAATATTCATAATAATTATTTATTAGTTTATTTTTTATTCAAATATTAATTACAAAATAAATAATGAGCGAGAAAACTATAATTTTAATAATTTATTTTTAATCATAGAAAAATATAAGCATATAAAAAGTAGTAAAAATTTAAAAATAAAAAATTATTATTTAATAATATATTTTACTTTGATTTTGAATCATTATATATAGGTTTTGCAATTTTATTTTAATTGCTATCAATCTTATTAAGAATTGTTTATTAATTTATTATTTGATCAATTATATAATAACTAACAATAAAATTACTTATATTGAATTTAAATGTATTATAATTATTAAGATTATTATAACTAAATATTATATTTACATTTCAAAAAAATTTAAAAATTATTATATTTTCAAAGGTTATAACCTTCAAAAATGATAAAATATAACAAAAATAATTTTTTTATTATTTTATTATTTAAATAAAACTTATAAATCACTAAATGCCTAAACATTTAAATTTCTAGACTTTTAAACCCCAAAACCCCCTAAATACTTAAACCAATAAACCTAAATAACCTAAATAATAAATAATAAATCTCATTTTTATTTGTATTCATTATAATTTTAAATATATATTTTAATTATTTTTTAGTTTATTTTTATAAAAATATTAATTACAAAATAAATAATGAGTGAGACATATATAATTTAAATAAATTATTTTTTATGAAAAAAAGATATAAGCTTATAAAAAAAACAAATTTTCGAAAATTTAAAATTTTATTTAGTTATATAATTTACTTTGATTTTGAATTATTTTGGGTTGTGCTAATATATTTTAATTAATATTTGTCTTACTAATAATAGTTTATTAATTTATTTTTTGATCATCAAAATAATATATATTAATAAAATTTTTTATATTGAATTTACATCAAATATAATTATTAAGATTATTATAACTAAGTATTGTATTCATATTTTAGAACTATTAAAAAATTATTATATTTTTAAAGGTTATAAACATTGAATATCACGAAAATTCATAAAAATAAATTATTTGTTATTTCATTGATTAAATAAAACATATAAATCAATAAATAAAACCTAAATGTGTATTCATATAAATCAATAAACTCATTAACCCAAAAACCACAATATACTTAAACCATTAAATAGGTATACCCCAAATAATAAATCATAAATCTCATTTTTATTGGTATTTATTATAATTTTATATATACATTTTAATTATTTATTAGTTTATTTTTATAGAAATATAAATTAAAAAATAAATTAATAGTTAGACAAATATAATTTAAATAATTTATTTTTGATCAAAAAATATATAAGCTTATAAATCGATACAAAAATTTAAAAATTTAAAATTAATATTTAGTAAAATATTTCACTTTGATTTTGAATCCTTTTAGGTTTTGTAAATATATTTTAAACAATATTTATCTTATTAGTAATTGTTTATTAATCTTTTGTATGATCATTATTATAATATATATCAATATAATTTTTTATATTGAATTTACATGATATATAATTATTAAGATTATCATAATTAAATATAGTATTCACATTTAAAAAAAATTTAAAAATTATTATAGTTTCAAAGGTTATATTAAATTTTTTGTTATTTTATTTTTTAAATAAAACCTATAAACCACTAAATGCTAGGGGTGCTCATGGGACGTGACGAGATGGGGATTACAAATATCCAGTCCCTTCCCACAGTTCGAAGATTTTTTTTTTTGAAGATCCAGACCCATCTCATAGGTTGAAAATATTGGGATGGGATGGGACGGAGATCGGGATTTTGGGTAAGAGAAAACGATTCCGGGTGGGAATGGTGTTCGGACATTTTTTTCAATTTATTTTATTCAAACCGGCCAAGTTAGTTCATGTCGAACCCTTTTGTTGTACCATTTATCATTCCTTAGTTATGTATATTTCAAACTCAATTTGGGCCAATTTTAATTTGTCAAATAGGCTGAATACCACAAACGAGTTCAATTATCTTGTCAAAAGCTTTGATGTACAGAAAAGTATAGAAATGTTAAATAGAATGGGACCGAGTTGTGTGCTTAATTTGGTTCTTTGTTTTTTCACAAGTTGGTTTGTTCAACCGAGTGAAAGTTAACCATAATAGCAATACTACATTCTTTAAATAATTACTTAATATATTAAGGAATAATAATGATGACCACAAACATTGGTAGCATCAATTACTACTTAAGCAATTACTAAAATTAGGCAGCTTAATATAACAAAAAAAATACAACTAATAACAACCATTTTAATAATCATTTCAAAGGTCCAACCTGGAACATCAACGAAAATCCAAACCCAATTAATTATCTCTTCTACAACTTCTCCCTCTTCTTCCTCCAATGTAGAAGGACAACCATAGATGAATATATGTTAATCATGTAGACATAAATTTCTAAGATTAAAGAGTAATAAAAAAAATTGTACCTTATAAAATTTAATACACCCATTCCAAATTTAGTTGGCCAACTATAGTTGGAAGAATATATGGATATTGAGACCCCTCTAAAAATTGTAATTGAACCATATTTTTATAAAATTGAATGAATAAAATAAGTAAAAGTGAAATTAAAATTTACAAGATTTGTATACTAACCTGATTCATTATCATCAAGGTCTTGAACTAATTCTTCAATTTCAATAGGTTTGTTTGAGCTTCTCAACCAATCTTGTAGACATATGAGAACTTCAGTTGTAATAGGTGTTAAAGAAGTCTTAAATTTATCTAAAGTTATCCCCCCAGTGCTAATTGTAGATTCGTAGGCCACAGTAGATGCTTAGATTGCAAATACATCCCTTGCTACATTTTCCAAAGAAGGATATCGAACCTCATTTTCCTTCCACCAGTTTATAAGATCAAAATCAATTCTATTTTTTTCAAGTTTGTCCTCCAAGTACCTATCCAACTTTTCCAAAGCTACAACTTGTGTTCTTTCTCCAATTCAAAAAAAAAAATCATCAACATAAGTATCACTACCATCAAACAAATCATCAATTTTCTTCAACACAGTAGAAGAGACATCATCTTCTTTTGTTTCATCTTCATTTAAATCTTTATAATCATCCATCATCTCATTTAAAGCATTTATAACCTTTTTCACCAAATTTTTAGCCAATTCCTCTCCATAATGCTAAGTGTACTTCACCTTGAGATATTTGAGCTTATATCTAGGATCCAATACTACTGCTACAAAAAGCATAATATTTGTTGACTGAAGAGAACCCCAATATTTGTTGAATTTATGCCTCATTTTCATACCCATTTCAGACACCATTGTATCTCTACTATTTTCACAAAGCTCAAATTTTTTCAAAATTCGAATAATCTCAAAAAAATAAACACTAGAGGTAGAATATTATTAGCCAGAAAATTTACAAGTTACCTGATAAAAAGTTTGACTGAACAAATGCCAAAATTTTGGCGTTTGTTCTGTCTCTCTTAGTTGGAACGTTTGAACCAAACTCCTTCAAAAACCTTTTGTCTTTGTCCTCCAACTTATTAATGTCTTTTTGATATTTTATATCAGTTTGTAGCATCAAATAAGTTGAATTCCATATTGTAGGACAATCTAATTGCAATGAAGATTTATATGTCAAGTTTGCTTATTCAACACATAACATAAACATATCTAATCTTTTAGGACTGCTCCTCACATATTTCAACACACCTCTAATTTTTTGAAAAGCATACTCAACTAAGGCAATGCCATCTCTGATAATTATGTTTATGATATGAGCACAATATCTCATATGAAAATGCTCGCCTCTCAAAGGTACAACACTTTTCTTCACAAGCCTATTTTTCAATTGTTAAACTGCAACATCATTATTTGATGCATTATCAACAGTAATGCACATCAACTTTCTCAATCCCCATTCATTCATGCAAAACTCAATAACCTTTCTAATATTAACTCTAGAATGACTTTTAATTACATAAAAGTTCAAAAGCCTTTTATGCATATTCCATTGGAATCAATAAAATGAACAATCAAACATATATAAGACAAATTTTGAATGCTAGTCCAAGTGTCGGTAGTCAATGAAACTCTACAACAATGAGATGATATGCTATCAAATAATTTCTTCTTTTCCTTCACAAATAAAGGAAAACAATCCCTCAATATAGAGTGCCTAGATGGAAAATTGAGGCACGCTAACTTCACAAAACTCCTTAAACTCATCCCTCTCAACAAAACAAAAAGGCAATTCATCTTTTATGATCATTTTCACCAAAGCCTCCCTAACTAGTTGTTGATCAAATTGCCAACAAGTTAATTTTTTATCTTCTAAACTAGTACCTTTAGTGAAACTCAACAAAGATTGTCACTTGTTTTTACCTTTGTGAGCTTATATTAATTCTTTTTTTTGGGTGGAAATTTTTTAAAAGTCTCTCTCAAGTATTTCCATAAATGCGAAGTACATTGATTACTTTTTGCCAACTATTCTTTCCTACACCATATACAGGCAGCCCTACTAGTTTCATTTCCCTCTGAATCAACTAATATCTCATAAGTTTCGCAAATAGCAGACATATACTTTTTATGAGCTTGAGGTTCAGATGTACCTTGACTTTCTTTTACAATTGTAATTGAAGAACCTGCTATAACAATATGAGGGTTCGTGAAATGATGATGATTGGATTTACTAGTAATTTGATCATTTGAGATGCGATCATCTTCAATTTATTGTATTTTTTGTTTCCCGCTGGATTTTGCCATATGCATTGCCATTAATTAATATGATATGTTAAGTATAAATACATATAAATATTTCAAACAAGCAAGCTTTACAAAACTGACTATAAAACATTCAGCACACTCATTCGGCCCAACCACAACACAACAACTAATACTCAATGAAACTAACTGAGACACATAATAATAATAATAATAATTAATCACTCAATTCTCGTCAGAAAAACAAACCAAAAGGCTGGGGGTATCTTAGACATGATGGAGGCAACTAGAAGTGTGACGGACAAGGGCTGGACCTAACTGAACACGGTTGGAACAGCGTGAGGTGGCCTGGAACTCGTCGGAACATCAATAGGTGCGTCGGAATTGGATGGGTAGTAGCTGAATTGGTGGCATCTTCATGTTATATATATATTCATGGTTCTAGTATTAGTTTTTTAGGACGGGACGATTCTTGGGATGGATATTGCTTAAGAACCAGAACCATCCCAAAAAAAAATACGTGACAGAATGGGACGGGAAAAGTCAAAGTCAACGGATTTTTCTCAGTCCCGATTTATTCAAGACAAGACTTTGGGTCGGGTTGCGAATCTTCGAGTCCCGTGAGCAGCCCTACTAAATGCATATAAAGTTAAATCAGTAAACTCCTAAATACCGTAATGCCTAAATACATAAACCATTAAACCGCTAAATACTACTTAATAATTAATAAATCTATTTTTATTGCTATTTATTAGTATATTTAATTTAAAATATTTATTACAAAATAAATTATGAGTGGGACAAAAATAATTTAAATAATATATTGTTTATCTAATAAAAATATATGCTTATAAAAGAAGTATAAACTCAAAAATTAAAAATTATTATCAAGTAATATAAGTTACTTTAATTTTGAATCAATTAGGGTTTTGTAAATATTTTTTAATTAATATCTATCTTAATATTAATAGTTTATAAATTTAATTTTTCATCATTATTATAATATCTATCAATAAAATTATTTATATTAAATTTATATGATATATAATTATTAATATTATTATAACAAAATATTATATTAAAATTTCAAAAAATTTTAAATATTAATATATTTTTATATGTTATAACCTATTAAAATGATAATAAATTATAGAAATTTTTTTAGTTTTTTTATTTTTTTAAATAAAACCTATAAACCACTAAAAGCCTAAAAACATAAATCGCTAAACTTCCAACAACAAAACCTCTAAATACTTAAACCATTAAACTGGTATACATTAATAATAAATCATAAATCTCATTTTAATTTTTATTCTGTATAATTTTAAATTTTTATTTTAATTATGTATCAATTTTTTTTATAGAAATATTAATTACAAAAAAAATTATTAGTGAGACTGATCTAATTTAAATTATACTGGTATCTCTAAATAATAAATAATAAATCTCATTTTTTTCATTATAAGTTTATATATTCATTTTAATTATTTATTTGTTTATTTATATATAAATATTAATTACAAAATAAATTGAGTTAGACATATATAATTTATATAAATTATTTTTCATCAAAAAGATTATTGATAAACTTTTTAAAAGAAAAAAAAATTTCAAAAATAAAATTGTTATATAGTAATATATTTTGCTTTTCTTCTAAATCATTTTAGGTTTTGTAACTATAATTTAATTGATATCTATCTTATTAATAATAGATTATTAATTTATTTTTTGATCATTATTAGAATATTTATCAATAAAATTATTTATATTGAATTTAAATGATATATAAATATAATGATTATTATAACTAAATATTGTATTCACATTTAAAAAAATTTAAAATTTTATTATATTTTCAAAGGTTATAACCTTTGAAATTATCAAAAAATAATAAAAATAAATTTTTTATTGTTTTATTTTTTTAATAAAACCTATAAACAACTAAATGCAACACAGTTAAATCAATAAACTCCTAAACCTCATAATGCCTAAATACATAAACCATTAAACTTCTATATACTACTTAATAATTAAAATATCTAATTTTTATTTCTATTTATTATAATTTTAAATATTCATTTTAATTATTTATTAGTTTATTTTTATAGAAATATTTATTACAAATTAAATTATGAGAGCAACATATATATTTTAATTAATTTATTTCTAATCAAAAAAAGTATATGCTTATAAAAAATGTAAAAATTTAAAAATTAAAAATTATTATCCAATAATATATTTTACATTAATTTTGAATCAATTTGGGGTTTTTAAATATTTTTTAATTAATATCAATCTATTTATTAATAATTTATTAATTTAATTTTTGTTCATTATTATCTTATCTATCAATAAAATTGTTTATATTGAATTTATTTGATATATAATTATTAAAATTATTATAACTAAATATTGTATTCACATTTCAAAAAATTTTAAATATTATTATATTTTCAAGGGTTAACCCTTGAAAATGAGAAAAATTTACAAATTTTTTTTTGTTATTTTATTGTTTAAATAAAACCTATAAACCACTAAATGCCTAAAAACATAAAGTGCTAAACTCTTAAATGACAAAACCTTTAAATACTTAAACTATTAACAGGTGTACATTAATAAAAAATCATAAATCTCAATTTAATTTTTATTAAGTATAATTTTAAATTTTTATTTTAATTATTTATCAGTTTATTTTTATACAAATATTAATTACAAAATAAATTATTAGTGAGATAGTTTAATTTAAATTAAATCGGTATACCCTAAATAATAAACAATAAATCTCATTTTTTAATTATAATTTTAAATATTCATTTTAATTATTTATTTGTTTATTTTTATATAAATATTAATTAAAAAATAAATTATGAGTTAGACAAATATAATTTATGTAAATTATTTTTAATCAAAAAATATAGATAATTTTTTAAAATAAACAAAATTACAAAACAAAAAATTATTATATAGTAATATATATTGGTTTGCTTATGAATCATTTTATGTTTTATAATTATATTTTAATTGATATCTCTCTTATTAATAATAGATTATTAATTTATTTTTTGATCATTATTAGAATATTTATCAATAAAATTGTTTATATTGAATTATAAGATATATAAGTATAATGATTATTATAACTACATATTGAATTCGCTTTTGAAAAAAATTTAAAAATTATTATATTTTCAAAGGTTATAACCTTTGAAAATATCAAAAAATAATAAAAATAAATTTTTTGTTATTTTATTTTTTAAATAAAACCTATAAACCACTAAATGCATACACAATAAAATCAATATACTCTTAAACCCCGTAATACCAAAATACATAAACCATTATACCACTATATAATACATAATAATTAATAAATCTAATTTTTATTTCTATTTATTATAATTTTAAATATTCATTTAATTATTTATTAGTTCATTTTTATAAAAATATTTATTACAGAATAAATTATGAGTAAGACAAATATAATTTAAATAATTTATTTTTAATCAAAATATATATATATACGCTTATAAAAGAGGTAAAATTTAAAAATTAAAAATTATTATTCACTAATATATTTTACTTTAATTTTCAATCAATTTGGGTTTTGTAAATATTTTTTAATCAATATCTATCTTATTATTATTAGTTTATCAATTTAATTTTTGATCATTATTATAATAACTATAAATAAAATTGTTTATATTAAATTTATATGATGTATGATTATTAATAATATTATAACTAAATATTGTATTCACATTTCAGAAAATTTTAAATCTCAAAACCATTAAACTGGTATACATAAATAATAAATCATAAATCTCTTTTTAATTTTTATTCAGTATAATTTTAAATTTTTATTTTAATTATTTATTAGTTTATTTTTATAGAAATAATAATTACAAAATAAATTATTAGTGAGACATATATAATTTAAATAATTAATATTTCATCAAAAAATATATAAGCTTATAAATATAGGCACAATTTTAAAAACAAAAATTTATTTTTTAGTAAAATATTTTATTTTGATTTTGTATCATTTTAGATTTTGCATTTATAATTTAATTTATATCATTCTTTTTAATGATATATTATTAATTTTTTATTGATCATTATTATAATATCTATTAATAAAATTATTTATATTGAGTTTACATTATATATAATTATTAAGATTATTATAACTAAATATTATATTCACATTTTAAAAAAATTAAAAATTATTATATTTTCTAAGGTTAACCTATGAAAATTAAAAAAAACAAAAAATTAAATTTTTTGTTTTTTAATTCTTTAAATAAAAATTATAAATCACTAAAGGTATAAACACTTAAATCACTAAACCCCAAAACACCTAAATACCTAAACCATTAACACTGTATATCCTCAATAATGAATAATAAATCTCACTTTTATCTGTATTCATTAGAATTTTAAATATTCATTTAAATTAATTTTTAGTTATTTATTATAGAATTATAAATTACAAAATAAATTATGAGTAAGACAAATATAATTTAAATAATTTATTTTTTTAAAAAAAATAAACTTATAAAAAAAGCAAAACATTAAAAAAAATTATTATTTAGTAATATATTTTACTTTGATTTTGAATAAATTTAGATTTAGCAAATATATTTTAAATAATATCTATCTTATTAATAAAAGTTTATTAAATTTTTTTTTGATCAATATAATAATATCTAGAAATATAATTATTTATATTGAATTTAAATGACTTATAATTATTAAGATTATTATAACTTAATATTATATTTACATTTGAAAAAAATTTAAAAATTATTATCTTTTCAAATGTTATAACCTTTGAAAATGTGAAAAAATATCAAAAATAATTTTTTTGATATTTTTAAATTTTTATTTTAATTATTTAACAGTTTATTTTTTTAGAAATATTAATTACAAAATAAATTATTAGTAAGACAGATATAATTTAAATTAAAGTCGTATACCCTAAATAATAAAGAATAAATATCATTTTTTTATTATAATTTTAAATATTCATTTTAATATTTATTTGTTTATTTTTATATAAATATTAATTACAAAATAAATTATGAATTAGACAAATATAATTTATATAAATTATTTTTCATCAAAAAAATATTGATAAACTTTTTAAAAGAAAAAAAAATTTCAAAACAAAAAATTATTATATAGTAATATATTTTGCTTTGCTTATTAATCATTTTTGGTTTTGTAATTATATTTTAATTGATATCTATCTTATTAATTATAGATTATTATTTTATTTTTTGATAATTATTAGAATATTTATAAATAAAATTATTTTTATTGAATTTATATGAAATATAAATATAATGATTAACTAAATATTGAATTCATATTGGAAAAAATTTAAAAATTATTATATTTTCAACGGTTATAACCTTTGAAAATATCAAAAAATATTAAAAATAATTTTTTTTATTTATTTTAAATAAAAACTATAAACCACTAAATTCATACACAGTTAAATCAGTAAAATCCTAAGCCTCGTAATGCTTAAATACATAAACCATTAAACTGTTATATACTACTTAATAATTTATAAATATAATTTTTATTTCTATTTATTATAATTTTAAATATTCATTTTAATTATTTATTAGTTTATTTTTATAGAAATATTTATTACAAAATAAAGTATGAGTGCTGCTAATATAATTTAATTAATTTATTTTTAATAAAAAAATATATACACTTATAAAAGAAGTAAAAATTTAAAAATTAAAAATTATTATCCAGTAATATATTTTACTTTAATTTTGAATCAATTTGGGTTTTGTAAATATTTTTTATTTAATATCTATCTTTTTATTAATAGTTTATTAATTTAATTTTTGATCATTATTATATTATAAAATAATAAAATTGTTTTTATTGAATTTTTATGATATATAATAATTAATATTATTATAACTAAATATTGTATTCACATTTCGAAAAATTGTAAATATTATTATATTTTCAAAGGTTATAACTTAAGAAAATGATAAAAAATTATAGAAAATTTGTTTGTTATATTATTTTTTTTTTATAAAACCTATAAACCACTTAAAGCCTAAAAACATAAATTGCTAAACTCCTAACGACAAAACCTCTAAATACTTAAACCATTAAACTGGTATACATTAATAATAAATCTTAAATATCATTTTAATTTTTATTCCGTATAATTTTAAATTTTTATTTTAATTATTTATTAGTTTATTTTTATAGAAATATTAATTATAAAATAAATTATTACAGAGACAGATTTAATTTAAATAAAACCAGTATCCCTAAATAATAAATATTAAATCTTATTTTTTTTCATAATAATTTAAAATATTCATTTAAAATATTTATTTGTTTATTTATATATAAATATTAATTACAAAATAAATTGAGTTAAACAAATATAATTTATATATATTATTTTTCATCAAAAAATTATAGATAAACATTTTAAAAGAAAAAAAATTTTCAATACAAAAAATTATTATATATTAATATTTTTTGTTTTGCTTCTGAATCATTTTAGGTTTTGTAATTATATTTTAATTGATATCTATCTTATTAATAATAGATTATTAATTTATTTTTTGATCTTTATAAGAATATTTTTCAATAAAAATTGTTTATATTGAATTTACATGATATATAATTATAAGGATTATTATAACTAAATATTATATTTACATTTAAAAATAATTTAAAAATAATTTAAAAATAAATTAAAAATTATTATATTTTGAAAGGTTATCATCTTTGAAAATGAGATAAAATCACACAAATAAATTTTTTGTAATTTTATTGTTATTATAAAACCTATAAACTACTAAATGCCTAAACGCTTAAATCATTAAAATCCTAAACCCTAAAACCCCAAAACCCGTAAATACTTAAACATTTAAACCATCTTTAAAATTTATGTATTTATAAATAATATATAAATATCTATTAATAAATAATAGTTTATTAATTTATTTTTTGATCATTATTATATTTATATTTATATTTAGTTTATTAATATCCATCAATAAAATTGTTTATTTTTAATTTACATGATATATAATTATTAAGTTTATTATAACTAAATATTGTATTCACATTTTAAAAAAAATTAAAAATTATTATATTTATAAATGTTATAACATTCAAAATTGATAAAAAATTTGAAAAATAATTTTTTTGTTATTTCATTATTTAAATAAAACATATAAACTACTAAATGCCTAAACACTTAAATCACTAAACTACTAAACACCTAAATACTTAAACCATTAAATCGGTATACCCGAAATAATTAATCATAAATCTCATGTTTATTAGTATTCGTTATAATTTCAATATTCATTTTAATTATTTATTAGTTTATTTTTATAGAAATATTAAATACAAAAGAAAATTATGAATGAGACAAATATAATTTAATTAATTTATCTTCATCAAAAAAATTAATAAGCTTATAAAAAGAATCAAAAATTTAAATTAAAAAAATTATTATTTAGTAATATATTTTACTTTGATTTTGAATCGTTTTTGGTTTAGCAAATATATTTTAATTAATATCTATCTTATTAATAATAGTTTATTAATCTATTTTATGATCAGTATTATAATATCGATCAATAAAATTATTTATATTGAATTTACATGATATTTAATTTTTATGATTATTATAATTAAATATTGTATTAACATTTGAAAAAAAAATTAAAAATTATAATATTTTCAATGATTATAACCTTGAAAATGAGAAAAAATTATAAAAATAATTTTTTTGTTATTTAATTATTAAAATAAAACCTAAAACCACAAAATACCTAAATACTTAAATTACTTAACTCCTAAACCCTGATACTACTGCACCACACACACATAGCGACGGACCACAATACACACGTGCACATATTCTTGTCCATTTTGGTGTAGCATTTAGAGGGGCCAGCATGTCCTGGAAGTAGCCAGGGGTATGTGCCACCAGCTTGTAGAGGGCCCCACTAGCAAGCCGGTATGATAACATTTAGACAACTGTCGAGACCGAGTAATGTGGTCGGGAGTAAACCCAGGAGTAGCTAGGAGTGGGTCCCACTAGACGTATCAGGCAGCATAGAGGGCCAGCCTAACATCGCCCAATAGGAGTAGTGGGTAATCCATGATTAATTGGAGAGCCGGCAAAATCCATAGCATCACGAAATAGGGCCAGTAAGCAATGGAGTCCAGACCAGCCACACGCGAGCGAAAGATTCAAACTTGTAGTTTATGTTTGTAGTCTTATTTGTATCTTGGACTTTGTATGCACCATGTACTTGTATAGACGGATCATGACATACTCACACACAAAATCTTGTCTATTCTCTATGTAGCATGCAATGGGGGCAACTGGATCCATGAGTATCTCTAAGTGGGGCTCACTATGCATTTTGTAAATACACATTAGGCGATGCTACACTCTCGGGAGCACAAGACTGATCTTTATAGCATTTTGTAATTTTACTTGTATTCTAGCTTAGTTGTACGCGTAGATAATTAGACGATGAGATGGACATCATCACACATGCACACTGAAGCATGCATATTTTTTTTATATTTTGTTGGTGCAAAATATTGCCACTTCTTGGAGCTGGAGGAGGAAGCATTCTAACCCAAGAGATACTCTTTTGAGGATCATTGGAGCAAAAGAATGTGGAACTCGGAGGTGAGAATAAATTAACAAAGTGTCGTAGATATGGACTTGTTGATTTATGGGTATTCAGTTTTACATCTATTCCATTGCATAGCAATGACATAGGTAAATGCTTGATAGTGCATGTTACACACATGCACAAACTTATATTTGCATAGTTTTAATATGGTGCATCATTCAGGTTCTTCCAAAAGGCTTGGAAAAATCTAAATGGAAAGGACGCAGTGTGCATAATGACTCAATGCGAACTCTGAAGTCAGGGAATGCCAGGTGATTTTAGTTGTATTCGTACGCTTGGAATTATTAGGTATTATATTTTTTTTATGTATTTTATGCATATAATCATTAAGGTGCATAGGATTTGGTCCTCTGACCTAAATTAGTCAGCTTTTTAGTCTCTTGTAAGTTATGTGCCTAAATGATAAATAAAGTATATATTTTCCAAAAAAAACAAAAAAAAAACCATAAACCCTAAACTTTAAATCTTAAACCTTAAACCATAAACTATAACCCTAGTCCATAAACCCTAAATCCTAAATATCATGTTTTGCACTTTATAATCAAATGACTAAGTGTTAAATTTAAATTGAAATTCAAAACTTTTAGGAATGTCACAGATTAACTTTTGTATATGTAATACAAAGTAATGACTCAAGGGGTGAGTATGGATTCAGTATCTTCTTGCTTTAGATTATGGTAGCATTAGTAATGGTCATTATATATATTTTGTTCTCTAGAAATTAAATCATATAGATGAGAATATGCCATAACTTATGTCTCTCTGTTGAACATATTGTTATGGCACTAAGAATCTTCATGAATACATATTTAATCACTATAATACTGGGTCACAGTATTGGATATGATCATAAATTGTGCATTTTATCTTATATTGCAAAGTCATTGCATTAGGATTGATTGTAACTTTGGACATTCCTCAAGAGCAAAAATCATGACCCTAGAATAGTTAAAGCTCAAGTACCTACTCTTTATAACTTTCTATAGCTAAAATTTTTGGGATTGGAAATATCAGTATCGATTTTTCCTTTGATTTGTGACCTCAAGTGTCAATTGCAATACTAATATTTTGAGCAATGACTAAAATTTTTATACATTTGAATATGATTCATTTACACCTTTTTGGGTATTATGATCTTGTATACATAAACTCATTTAATATAAAAAGAAAGAAATTATACTTTTCATATCCATGAGGATATATAAAAAAGGCTTAGATATGCCAATAAAATAAATTTTTTGATTCTTGATTGAAAAGAGAGCCCCTACTTCTTGCCCTGCTCAAACTGCCCTGGGGCTAGTTTGTTCTAATAGGCTAGAAGGTTGTTATTTTTTAGAGGTGAACTATGTTTTAAAAAATTGCTTTGAGTGTGTGCATGAAAGATATTTAGTCTGTTAGCGTACATGATTCAAATTACCTTTGATAGCCCAATGTTCAACATCAAATATGATGAGACATAATAGAGATAAAGTAAAAGCTCCTATTATTTTGTTTAGATCTTTAGCAATCATTCTAGAATTAAGGAACAAAATAAATTATTTTAATTATTCAATATATTTAATTATTATTTTAATTATTTATCTATTTATTTTTATAGAAATATCAATTACAAAATAAATTATGTGAGACAGATCTAATTTAAATTAAACCGGTACATCCTAAATAATAAATAATAAATCTCATTTTTTAATTTTAATTTTAAATATTCATATAATTATTATTTGTTTATTTATATAAATATTAATTACAAAATAAATTATGAGTTACACAAATATAATTTATAAAATTTTTCATCAAAAAATATATATAAACTTTTTAAAAGAAAAAAAAATTCAAAAACACTATTGTAATCTATTTTGCTTGCTTCT
>JAREIK010002279.1:0-43695 GCA_029783825.1 Sapria himalayana | reverse complement strand
TTTTTTCATAAAAAAATTTATATTTATTTGTTTATTTATATATTTATAAAAATAAATTGAAAAAATTAATTCAAAAATACATTAAAAGATTTATTTATTATATTTAATATTTTTTGTTTTTGCTTCTGAATCATTTTAGGTTTTGTAATTATATTTTAATTGGATATCTATCTTATTAATAATAGATTATTAATTTATTTTTTGATCTTTATAAGAATATTTTTTCAATAAAAATTGTTTTATATTGAATTTACATCATATATAATTATAAGGATTATTATAACTAAATATTATTTACATTTAAAAATAATTTAAAAATAATTTAAAAATAAATTAAAATTATTATATTTTGAAAGGTTCATCTTTGAAAAATGAGATAAATCACACAATAAATTTTTTGTAATTTTATTGTTATTATAAAACCTATAAACTACTAAATGCCTAAACGCTTAAATCATTAAAATCCTAAACCCTAAAACCCCAAAACCCGTAAATACTTAAACATTTAAACCATCTTTAAAATTTATGTATTTATAAATAATATATAATATCTATTAATAAATAATAGTTTATTAATTTATTTTTTTGATCATTATTATATTTATATTTATATTTAGTTTATTAATATCCATCAATAAAATTGTTTATTTTAATTTACATGATATATAATTATTAAGTTTATTATAACTAAATATTGTATTCACATTTTAAAAAAAATTAAAAATTATTATATTTATAAATGTTATAACATTCAAAATTGATAAAAAATTTGAAAAATAATTTTTTGTTATTTCATTATTTAAATAAAACATATAAACTACTAAATGCCTAAACACTTAAATCACTAAACTACTAAACACCTAAATACTTAAACCATTAAATCGGTATACCCGAAATAATTAATCATAAATCTCATGTTTATTAGTATTCGTTATAATTTCAATATTCATTTTAATTATTTATTAGTTTATTTTTATAGAAATATTAAATACAAAAGAAAATTATGAATGAGACAAATATAATTTAATTAATTTATCTTCATCAAAAAAATTAATAAGCTTATAAAAAGAATCAAAAATTTAAATTAAAAAATTATTATTTAGTAATATATTTTACTTTGATTTTGAATCGTTTTTGGTTTAGCAAATATATTTAATTAATATCTATCTTATAATAATAGTTTATTAATCTATTTTATGATCAGTATTATAATATCGATCAATAAAATTATTATATTGAATTTACATGATATTTAATTTTTATGATTATTATAATTAAATTTGTATTAACATTTGAAAAAAAATTAAAAATTATAATATTTTCAATGATTATAACCTTGAAAATGAGAAAAAATTATAAAAATAATTTTTTTGTTATTTAATTATTAAAATAAAACCTAAAACCACAAAATACCTAAATACTTAAATTACTTAACTCCTAAACCCTGATACTACTGCACCACACACACATAGCGACGGACCACAATACACACGTGCACATATTCTTGTCCATTTTGGTGTAGCATTTAGAGGGGCCAGCATGTCCTGGAAGTAGCCAGGGGTTATGTGCCACCAGCTTGTAGAGGGCCCCACTAGCAAGCCGGTATGATAACATTTAGACAACTGTCGAGACCGAGTAATGTGGTCGGGAGTAAACCCAGGAGTAGCTAGGAGTGGGTCCCACTAGACGTATCAGGCAGCATAGAGGGCCAGCCTAACATCCCCCAATATGAGTAGTGGATAATCCATGATTAATTGGAGAGCCGGCAAAATCCATAGCATCACGAAATAGGGCCAGTAAGCAATGGAGTCCAGACCAGCCACACGCGAGCGAAAGATTCAAACTTGTAGTTTATGTTTGTAGTCTTATTTGTATCTTGGACTTTGTATGCACCATGTACTTGTATAGACGGATCATGACATACTCACACACAAAATCTTGTCTATTCTCTATGTAGCATGCAATGGGGGCAACTGGATCCATGAGTATCTCTAAGTGGGGCTCACTATGCATTTTGTAAATACACATTAGGCGATGCTACACTCTCGGGAGCACAAGACTGATCTTTATAGCATTTTGTAATTTTACTTGTATTCTAGCTTAGTTGTACGCGTAGATAATTAGACGATGAGATGGACATCATCACACATGCACACTGAAGCATGCATATTTTTTTTATATTTTGTTGTGCAAAATATTGCCACTTCTTGGAGCTGGAGGAGGAAGCATTCTAACCCAAGAGATACTCTTTGAGGATCATTGGAGCAAAAGAATGTGGAACTCGGAGGTGAGAATAAATTAACAAAGTGTCGTAGATATGGACTTGTTGATTTATGGGTATTCAGTTTTACATCTATTCCATTGCATAGCAATGACATAGGTAAATGCTTGATAGTGCATGTTACACACATGCACAAACTTATATTTGCATAGTTTTAATATGGTGCATCATTCAGGTTCTTCCAAAAGGCTTGGAAAAATCTAAATGGAAAGGACGCAGTGTGCATAATGACTCAATGCGAACTCTGAAGTCAGGGAATGCCAGGTGATTTTAGTTGTATTCGTACGCTTGGAATTATTAGGTATTATATTTTTTTTATGTATTTTATGCATATAATCATTAAGGTGCATAGGATTTGGTCCTCTGACCTAAATTAGTCAGCTTTTTAGTCTCTTGTAAGTTATGTGCCTAAATGATAAATAAAGTATATATTTTCCAAAAAAAACAAAAAAAAAACCATAAACCCTAAACTTTAAATCTTAAACCTTAAACCATAAACTATAACCCTAGTCCATAAACCCTAAATCCTAAATATCATGTTTTGCACTTTTATAATCAAATGACTAAGTGTTAAATTTAAATTGAAATTCAAAACTTTTAGGAATGTCACAGATTTAACTTTTTGTATATGTAATACAAAGTAATGACTCAAGGGGTGAGTTATGGATTCAGTATCTTTCTTGCTTTAGATTATTGTAGCATTAGTAATGGTCATTATATATATTTTGTCTCTAGAAATTAAATCATATAGATGAGAATATGCCATAACTTATGTCTCTCTGTTGAACATATTGTTATGGCACTAAGAATCTTCATGAATACATATTTAATCACTATAATACTGGGTCACAGTATTGGATATGATCATAAATTGTGCATTTTATCTTTATATTGCAAAGTCATTGCATTAGGATTGATTGTAACTTTGGACATTCCTCAAGAGCAAAAATCATGACCCTAGAAATAGTTAAAGCTCAAGTACTACTCTTTATAACTTTCTATAGCTAAAATTTTTGGGATTGGAAATATCAGTATCGATTTTTCCTTTGATTTGTGACCTCAAGTGTCAATATGCAATACTAATATTTTGAGCAATGACTAAAATTTTTATACATTTGAATATGATTCATTTACACCTTTTTGGGTATTATGATCTTGTATACATAACTCATTTAATATAAAAAGAAAGAAATTATACTTTTCATATCCATGAGGATATATAAAAAAAGGCTTAGATATGCCAATAAAATAAATTTTTTGATTCTTGATTGAAAGAGAGCCCATACTTCTTGCCCTGCTCAAACTGCCCTGGGGCTAGTTTGTTCTAATAGGCTAGAAGGTTGTTATTTTTTTAGAGGTGAACTATGTTTTAAAAAAATTGCTTTGAGTGTGTGCATGAAAGATATTTTAGTCTGTTAGCGTACATGATTCAAATTACCTTTGATAGCCCAATGTTCAACATCAAATATGATGAGACATAATAGAGATAAAGTAAAAGCTCCTATTATTTTGTTTAGATCTTTAGCAATCATTCTAGAATTAAGGAACAAAATAAATTATTTTAATTATTCAATATAATTTTAATTATTATTTTAATTATTTATCTATTTATTTTTATAGAAATATCAATTACAAAATAAATTATTAGTGAGACAGATCTAATTTAAATTAAACCGGTACATCCTAAATAATAAATAATAAATCTCATTTTTTTAATTTTAATTTTAAATATTCATATTTAATTATTTATTTGTTTATTTTTATATAAATATTAATTACAAAATAAATTATGAGTTACACAAATATAATTTATATAAATTATTTTTCATCAAAATAATATATATAAACTTTTTAAAAGAAAAAAAAATTCAAAACACAAAATTAATATATTGTAATCTATTTTGCTTTGCTTCTAAATCATTTTAGGTTTTGTAATTATAATATATTTGATATCTATCTTATTAATAATAGATTATTAATTTATTTTTTGATCATTATTAGAATATTTATCAATAAAATAGTTTATATTGAATTTATATTATATATAAATATAATGATTATTATAACTAAATATTGAATTCACTTTTGAAAAAATTTAAAAATTATTATATTTTCAAAGGTTATAACCTTAAAAAATGAAAAAAAATATTAAAAAATAAAATTTTTGTTATATCATTTTTTAAATAAAACCTATAGATCATTAAATGCTTACTTGCTTAAATCAGTAAGCTCATAAATCTCGAAACCCCTAAATACATAAATCTTTTAACAACAATATACTACTTAATAAATAATAAATCCCATTTGTATTTCTATTTATTTTAATTTTAAATATTCAATTTAATTATTTATAGTTTTATTTTTTAGAAAAATTAATTACAAAATAAATTTTGAGTGAGAGAAATATTATTTAAATAATTTATTTTAATTAAATAAGTATAAGCTTATAAAAAGAAGTAAAATTATAAAAATTAAATATTATTATTTAATAATATATTTTAATTTGATTTTGAATCATTTTGTGTTATGTAAATATATTTTAATTAATATTTATATTATTAATAATAGTTTATTAATTTATTTTTTGATCATTATTATAATATATATCATTAAATTTATTTATATTGAATTTAAATGATATATAATTTGTAGGATTAATATAATTATACATGGCATTCACATTTCAAAAAATTTTAAAAAGTTATTTTATTTTCTATGGTTATAACCTTAGAAAATCAGAAAAAATCAAAAATAGAATTTTAATTTTTTTTTATATAAATAAAAGCTATAAACAACTAAATGCCTTAAAACACAAATTGCTAAACTCCTAAACGAAAAAACTTTTAAATAATCAAACCATTAAATCGGTATACCATATATAATAAATCATAAATCTCATTTTAATTTGTATTCATTATAATTTTGAATATTCATTTTAATTATTTATTAGTTTTTTTTATAGAAATATCAATCACAAAATAAATAATCAGTGAGACAAATATAATTTCAATAATATATCTTTAATCAAAAAAAAATAAGCTTATATAAAGAATTAAAAATTTAAAAACAAAAAATTATTATTTACTAATATATTTTACTTTGAATTTGAATCATTATATATAGGTATTGCAATTATATTTTAATTGCGATCAATCTTATTAATAATAGTTTATTAATTTATTAATTGATCATTTTTATAATATCGAACAATAAAATTACTTATATTCAATTAAAATGACTTATAATTATTAAGTTATTATAACTAAATATTATATTTACATTTGAAAAAAATTTAAAAATTTTTATAATTTCAATGGTTATAACCTTCAAAAATGATAAAAAATCACAAAAATAATTTTTAATTATTTTATTATTTAAATAAAACTTATAAACCACAAAATGCCTAAATATTTAAATCTCTAGATTCCTAAACCCCAAAACCTTCTAAATACTTAAACCGTTAAACCTATATAACCTAAATAATAAAAAATAAATCTTATTTTTACTTGTATTCATTATAATTTTAAATATTCATTTTAATTATTTTTTAGTTTATTTTTATAGAATTATTAATTACAAAATAAATAATGAGTGAGACATATATACTTTAAATACATTATTTATTATGAAACAAAAAATAAGCTTATAAAAATAAACAAATTTTCAAAAATTTAAAATTTTATTTAGTAATATAATTTACTTTGATTTTGAATTATTTTGGTTTCTACAAATATATTTTAATTAATATCTATCTTATTAATAATAGTTTATTATTTTATTTTTTGATCATTATAATAATATATATTAATTAATTTTTTTATATTGAATTTACAACAAATATAATTTTTAAGATTATTATAACTAAGTATTGTATTCATATTTTATAACTATTAAAAAATTATTATATTTTTAAAGGTTATAACATTTGAAAATCATGAAAATTCATAAAAATAATTTTTTTGTAATTTTTTTATTAAATAAAACCTATAAACACCTAAATGTGAAACATATAAATGAATAAACTCATTAACCCCAAAACCACAAAAAACTTAAACAATTAAATAGTTATACCCTAAATAATAAATCATAAATCTCATTTTTATTAGTATTCATTATAATTTTAAATATACATTTTAATTATTTGTTAGTTTATTTTTATAGAAATATAAATTAAAAAATAAATTATTAGTGAGACAAATATAATTTAAATTATTTATTTTTCATCAAAAAATATATAGGCTTATAAATGGATACAAAAATTTTAAAATTTAAAATTAATATTTTGTAAAATATTTCACTTTGATTTTGAGCCATTTTAGGTCTTGCAAATATATTTTAAATAATATTTATCTTATTAATAATTGGTTATTACTTTTTTATGATCATTATTATAATAAATATCAATAAAATAGTTTATATTGAATTTATATTATATATAATTATTATTATTATTATAACTTCATATTGTATTCACTTTTCAAAAAAAAATTTAAAAATTATTATATTTTCTAAGGTTATAACCTTCAAAAAAGAGAAAAAATAACAAAAATAAATTTTTTGTTATTTTATTTTTTATATAAAACCTATAAACACTAAATGACTAAATACTAAAATGAATAAACTCCTAAACCCCGAAGCCAAAAATACTTAAAACATTAAATTAGTATAGTCTAAATAATGAATCATAAATCTCAGTTTTATTTGTATTCATTATAATTTTAAATATTAATTTTAATTATTTATCAGTTTATTTTTATAGAAATATTAATTACAAAATAAATTATTAGTGCGACATATATAATTTATATAATTTATTTTTCATCAAAAAAATGCTAATAAAAGAGAAAATTTTAAAAATAAAAAATTATTATTTAATAATATATCTTATTTTGATTTTGAATTATTTTAGATTTTACAATTATATTTTAATTTATATCATTCTTATAAATACAAGTTTATTAATTTATTTATTTATCATTATTATAATATCTATTAATAAAATTAATTATATTGAGTTTACATTATATATAATTATTAAGATTAATATATCTAAATATTATATTCATATTTAAAAAAAATTAAAAATTATTATATTTTAAAAGGTACCTTCAAAAATTAAAAAAATCAAAAAATTAAATTTTTTGTTTTTTCATTCTTTAAAAAAAACTATAAATCACTAAAGATGTAAACAATTAAATAACTAAACTCCTAAACCAAAAAAAACCTAAATACTTAAACCATTAAACTGATATATTCTGAATAATAAATAATAAATCTCAATTTTATTTGTATTCATTATAATTTTAAATATTCATTTTAATTATTTAGTAGTTTATTATTATAGAATTATAAATTACAAAATAAATTATGAGTAAGACAAATATAATTTAAATAATTTATTTTTAATAAAAAAGATATAATGTTATAAAAAAAGCAAAACATTAAAAAAAATTATTATTTAGTAATATATTTTACTTTGATTGGAATAAATTTAGATTTTGCAAATACTTTTTAAATAATAACTATTTTATTAATAATAGTTTATTAATTTATTTTTTGATCATAATTATAATATCTAGCAATATAATTATTTATATTGAATTTAAATGAATTATAATTATGAAGATTATTATAAATTAATATTTAATTTACATTTGTAAAAAATTTAAAAATTATTATATTTTCAAAGAATATCTTCAAAAATTAGAAAAAATAATATAAATAAATTATTTGCTATATCATTGTTTAAATAAAACTTATAAACTACTAAAAGCCTAAACACTTAAACATATAAACTCTTAAACACAAAATCCAATAAATACTTAAACCTTTAAACTCGTAAACCTTAAATATAATTTAAATAATTTATTTAAATATTAATTACAAAATAAAATATGAGTGATACAAATATAATTTAAATAATTTATTTTTCATTAAAAAATATATAAGCTTATAAAAACAAGCAAAAACTAAAAAAAATTATTATATAGTAATATAATTTGCTTTGCTTCTGAATCATTATAGGTTTTGTAATTATATTTTAATTGATATCTATCTTATTAATAATAGATTATTAATTTATTTTTTGATCATTTTTAGAATATTAATCAACAATATTGTTTAAATTGAATCTATATTATATATAAATATAATTATTATTATAACTAAATATTGAATTCACATTTGAAAAAAATTTAAAAATTATTATATTTTCAAATGTTATTACCTATGAAAATATAAAAATTTAATAAAAATAAATATTTTATTATTTTAATTTTTAAATAAAACCGATAAACGACTAAATGTATACACAGTTAAATCAGTAAACTTTTAAAGCCCGTAATGCCTAAATACATAAACAATTAAACCACTATATACTACTTAATATTTAAGAAATCTAATTTTTATTTCAATTTATTATAATTTTAAATATTAATTTTAATTATTTATTAGATTATTTTTATATAAATATTTATTACAAAATAAATTATGAGTGCGACAAAAATAATTTAAATAATTTATTTTTAGAAAAAAAAAATGTATACGCTTATAAAAGAAGTTATAATATAAAAATTAAAAATTATTATCCAATAATATTTTTTTAATTTAATTTTTAAACAATTTTGGATTTGTAAATATTTTGTAATTAATATCTATCATATTATTAATAGTTTATTAATTTAATATTTGATCATTATTATAATATCTATCAATAACATTGTTTATATTTAATTTAAATGATATATAATTATTAAAATTATTATAACTAAATATTGTATTAACATTTCGAGAAATTTTAAATATTATTATATTTTCAAAGTTTATAACCTATGAAAATGACAAAATATTACAAATTTTTTTTGATATTTTATTGTTTAAATAAAACCTATAAACCACTAAATGCCTAAAAACATGTATGGCTAAACACGTATATGAAAAAACCTCTAAATAATTAAACAATTAAATTGGTATACATTAATAATAAATCATAAATATCATTTTATTTTTATTCAGTAAATTTAAATTTTTATTTTAATTATTTATCAGTTTATTTTTATAGAAATATTAATTACAAAATATATTATTAGTGATACAGATATAATTTAAATTAAACCGATATACCCTAAATAATAAATAAAAAATCTTATTTTTTTTCATTATAATTTTAAATATTCATTTTAATTATTTATTTATTTATTTTTATATAAATATTAATTAAAAAATAAATTATGAGTTAGACAAATAAAATTTATGTAAATTATTATTAATCAAAAAAATAGATAAACATTTTAAAATAAAAAAAATTTTCTACACGAAAAATTATTATATAGTAATATATTTTGGTTTGCTTATGAATCATTTTATGTTTTGTAATTATATTTTAATTTATATCTATCTTATTAATAATAGATTATTAATTTATTTTTTGATCATTATTAAAATATTAATCACTAAAATTGTTTATATTGAATTTAAATGATATATAAATATAATGATTATTATACCTAAATATTAAATATGCTTTTGAAAAAAATTTAAAAATTATTAAATTTTCAAAGGTTAACCTTTGAAAATATCAAAAAATAACAAAAATAAATTTTTTGTTATTTTTTTGTAAAATAAAACTTATAAACCTCTAAATGTATACGCAATTAAATCAGTATACTCCTAAACTCCGTAATACCTAAATACATAAACCATTAAACCACTATATAATACATAATAAATAATAAATCAAAGTTTTATTTCTATTTATTATAATTTTAAATATTCATTTAATTATTTATTAGTTTATTTTTATAGAAATATTTATTACAAAATAAATTATTAATAAAACAAATATAATTTAAATAATTTATTTTTAATCAAAATATATATATACACTTATAAAAGAAGTGAAATTTAAAAATTAAAAATTATTATTCAGTAATATATTTTACTTTAATTTTGAATCAATTTGGGTTTTGTAAATCTTTTTTAATGAATATCAATCTTATTATTAATAGTTTATTTATTTAATTTTTCAACATTATTATAATATCTAACAATAAAATTCTTTATATTGAATTTATATAATGCATGATTATTAATAATATTATAACTAAATATTGTATTCACATTTCATTAAATTTTTAATCTTAAAACCATTAAACTTGTATACATTATTAATATATAATAAATCTCATTTTAATTTTTATTCAGTATAATTTTAAATTTTTATTTTAATTATTTAGTAGTTTATTTTTATAGAAATATTAATTACAAAATAAATTATTAGTGAAACAGATATAATTTAAATAATTTATATTTAATCAAAAAAATATAAGCTTATAAAAATAGGCACAATTTTAAAAACAAAAATTTATTATTTAGTAAAATATTTTATTTTGATTTTGTATCATTTTAGATTTTGCATTTATATTTTAGTTTATATGATTCTTTTTAATAATAGTGTATTAATTATTTATTGATCATTATTATAATATCTATTAATAAAATTATTTATATTGAGTTTACATTATATATAATTATTAAGATTATTATAACTAAATATTTTATTCACATTTTAAAAAAATTAAAAATTATTATATTTTCAAAGGTTATAACCTTCGAAAATTAAAAAAAAATAAAAAATTAAATTTTTTGTTTTTTCATTCTTTAAATAAAAACAATAAATCACTAAAGGCATAAACACTTAAACCACTAAACCCCAAATCATCTAAATACCTAAACCATTAAAACTATATGTCCTGAATAATAAATAATAAATCTCACTTTTATTTGTATTATTTATAATTTTAAATATTAATTTTAATTATTTTTTAGTTTATTTTTATAGAATTATAAATTACAAAATATATTATGAGGAAAACAAATATAATTTAAATTATATACTTTTAAGAACAAAAAATATAAACTTATAAAAAGAAGCAAAACATCAAAAACATTATTATTTAGTAATTTATTTTACTTTGATTTTGAATAAATTTAGGTTTTGCAAATATATTTTAAATAATATCTATCTTATTTATAATAGTTTATTAATTTTTTTTTTGATCATTAATATAATATATATCAATATAATTGTTTATATTGAATTTATATGATATATAATTATTAATATTATCAAAACTAAATATAGTATTCACATTTAAAAAAAATTTAAAAATTGTTATATTTTTAAAGGTTTTAACCTTAAAAAATGAGAAAAAATAACAAAAAATAAATGTTTTGTTATATCATTGTTTAAATAAAACCTATAAAGCTTTAAATACCTAAACACATAAATCTCTAAACTCCTAAACCCCGAAGCCCCTAAATACTTAAACCTTTAAACTCGTAAACCTTAAATATAATTTAAATAATTTATTGAAATATTAATTACAAAATAAATTATGAGTGATACAAATATACTTTAAATAATTAATTTTTTATCAAAAAAAAATATAATCTTATAAAATGTGGGAAAAACTAAATAACAAAAATTATTATTTAGTAATAAATTTTGGATTTTTAATCATTTTAGTTTTTGTAATTAAATTTTAATTTATATCT
The DNA here is from genome assembly GCA_029783825.1 of Sapria himalayana. NCBI lineage: Eukaryota > Viridiplantae > Streptophyta > Magnoliopsida > Malpighiales > Rafflesiaceae > Sapria > Sapria himalayana. The sequence goes on along the minus strand of JAREIK010002279.1, from coordinate 31,859 downwards.
ATCATATTAATAATAGTTTATTAATTTATTTTTTGATAATTGATATAATATCTATCAATAAAATTTTTTATATTTAGTTTATATTATATATTGTTATAATAATTATAATTATTGAATAATGTATTTACATTTTTTAAAAATTGTAAAATTATTATATTTTCAAAGGTTATAATATTTCAAAATTTCAAAAAATATCAAATATAATTTATTTGTTATTTCATTATTTAAATAAAACCTATAAACGTCTAAATGCCTAAATACTTAAATGAATAACTTATAAATCTTGAAAACTCAAAATACATTATTTTTTTAATCAGATATATCCCAAATAATAAACAATAAATATCATTTTTATTTTTTTCATTATAATTTTAAATATTCATTTTAATTATTTATTTGTTAATTTTTATATAAATATTAATTACAAAATAAATTATGAGTTAGACAAATATTATTTATATAAATTATTTTTCATCAAAAAAAAAATATAGATAAACTTATTTAAAAAAATTAAAAACAAAAAATTATTATATAATAATATAATTTGCTTTGCTTCTGAATCATTATTTACTTTGTAATTATATTTTAATTGATATCTATCTTATTAATAATAGATTATTAATTTATTTTTTCATCATTATCAGAATATTTATCAATAAAATTTTTTATATTGAATTTATATGATATTTAAATATAATGATTATTATAACTAAATATTGAATTTACTTTTGAAAAAAATTTTAAAATTATTACATTTTTAAAGGTATGACCTTTGAAAATGTGAAAAAATAAAAAAATATTTATTTTTTTAATATTTCATTGTTTAAATAAAACTTATAAACCACTAAATGCCTAAACACTTAAATCAATAAATCTTAAATCTCTAAAACCCTAAATAATAAATAATAATCATTTTAAACCGGTAACCCAAAATAATAAATAATAAATCTCAATATTATATTTTTCATTATAATTCTAAATATTCATTTTAATTATTTATTTGTTTATTTTTATATAAATTTTAATTGTAAAATAAATTATGAGTTAGACAAATATAATTTATATAAATTATTTTTCAAATAAAAATATAGATATACTTATAAAAAAAATAAAAAATTTAAAAACTAAAATTTATTATATAGTAATATATTTTGTTGTCCTTCTGAATCATTTTAGATTTTGAAATTATATTTTAATTGATATTTATCTTATTAATAATAGATTATTAATTTATTATTTGATTATTATTAGAATATTTATCAATAAAATTGTTTATATTAAATTTATATGATATATAAATATAATATTTATTATAACTAAAGATTGTATTCACTTTAGAAAAAAAATTAAAATTTATTGTATTTTCAATGGTTATAACCTTTGAAAATATTAAAAAATAACAAAAATAAATTTTTTGTTATTTTATTTTTTTAAAAAACATATAAACCACTAAATCCATATATAGGTAATCTGAAAACTCCTAAATAAATAAACCATTAAACCACTATATACTATTTAATAATTAATAAATTTAATTTTTATTTAATTTATTATAATTTTAAATATTGATTTTAATTATTATTAGTTTATTTTTATTGAAATATTTATTACAAAATAAATTATGAGCACGACAAATATAAATTAAATAATTTATTTTTAATCAAATAAGTTATATATGCTTATAAAAGAAGTAAAAATAAAAAATTAAAAATTATTATACAGTAATATTTTTTACTTTAATTTTGAATCAATATGGGCTTTGTAAATATTTTTTAATTAACATCAATCTTATTATTAATAGTTTATTAATTTAATTTTTGATCATTATTATATTATCTATCAATAAAATAGATTATATTGTATTTATTTGATATATAATTATTAATATTAAAATAACTAAATATTGTATTAACATTTCAAAAAATTTTAAATATTATTATATTTTCATAGGTTATAACGTATAAAAATCAGAAAAAATTAAAATTTTTTTTATTTTATTGTTTAAATAAAACCTATAAACCACTAAATGCCTAAAACATAAATTGCTAAACTTTTAAATGACCAAACCTATAAATACTTAAAGCATTAAACAGGTGTACATAAAAAAAACATAAATCTCAATTTAATTTTTATTAAGTTTAATTTTAAATTTTTCTTTTAATTATTTATCAGTTTATTTTTATAAAAATATTAATTACAAAATAAATTATTAGTGAGACAGATCTAATATAAATAATTGATTTTTCATCAAAAAAATTATATATCCTTATAAAAAGAGGCAAAATTTTAAAAACAAAAATTTATTATTTAGTAATATATTTTATTTTTATTTTGAATCATTTTAGATTTTGCAATTATATTTTAATTTTTATCATTCTTATTAATAATAGTTTATCAACTTTTTATTGATCATTATTATAATATGTATTAATAAAATTATTTATAATGAGTTTACATTATATATAATTATTAAAATTAGTATTACTAAATAATATATTCACATTTTAAAAAAATTAAAAATTATTATATTTTCAAAGGTTATAACCTTAAAAATAAAAAAAAATCACAAAATTAATTTTTTTATTTTTTCATTCTTTAAAAAAAACTATAAATCACTAAAGGCCTAAACACTTAAATCACTAAACCCCAAAATACATTAATACTTAAACCATTAAACTAGTATATCCTTAATAATAAATAATAAATCTCAATTTTATTTGTATTCATAATACTTTTAAATATTCATTTTAATTATGTATTAGTTTATTTTTTTAGAATTATAATTTAAAAATAAATAATGACGAAGACAAGTATAATTTAAATAATTTACTTTTAATGAAAAAAAATATAAACTTATAAAAAGAAGCAAAACATCAAAAAAATTATTATTTAGTAATATATTTTATTTTGATTTTGAATAAATTTACGTTTTGCAAATATATTTTAAATAAAATCTTTCTTATTAATAATAATTTATTAATTTATTTTTTGATCATTAATATAATATCTATCAATATAATTATTTATATTGAATTTACATGATATATACTTATTAAGTTTATCATAACTAAATATAGTATTCACATATAATAAAATTTAAAAATTGTTATATTTTCAAAGGTTATAACCATCAAAAAAGATAAAAAATAACAAAAATAAATTTTTTGTTATATCATTGATTAAATAAAACTTATAAACCATTAAATGCTTAAACTCATAAATCTCTAAACTTTTATACCCCGGAGCCCCTAAATACTTAAACCTTTAAACTCGTAAACCTTAAATATAATTTAAATAATATATTGAAATATTAATTACAAAATAAATTATGAGTGATACAAATATAATTTAAATAATTTATTTTTCATCAAAAAAATATATAACTTTATAAAATGAAGCAAAAACTAAAAAAAAAAATTATTATTTAGTAATAAATTTTATATTGTTTTTGAATCATTTTAGGTTTTTTAATTATATTTTAATTTATATTTATCATATTAATAATAACATATTAATTTATTTTTTGATAATTGATATCATATCTATCAATAAAATTGTCTATATTTAGTTTATATTATATATAATTCTAAAAATTATTATTACTAAATATTGTATTCACATTTTTAAACAAATTTAAAATTATTATATTTTAAAAGGTTATAACCTATGAATTTGACAAAAATTACAAATTTTTTTTTGTGATTTTATTGTTTAAATAAAACTTATAAACCACTAGATCCCTAAAAACATGAATCGCTAAACACCTGTATGAAAAAACCTCTAAATACTTAAACTATTCAATTGATATACATTAATAATAAATCATAAATCTCATTTTAATTTTTATTCAGTATAATTTTAAATTTTTATTTTAATTAATTATTAGTTTATTTTTATAGAAATATTAATTACAAAATAAATTCTTAGTGAGACAGATATAATTTAAATTAAACCGGTATGCCCTAAATAATAAATAATAAATTTCATTTTCTTTCATTATAATTTTTAATATTCATTTTAATTATTTATTTGTTTATTTTTATATAAATATTAAATAAAAAATAAATTTTGTGTTAGACAAATATTATTTATGTAAATTATATTTAATCAAAAAAATATAAATAAAATTTTTAAAATAAAATAAAATTACAAAACAAAAAATTATTATATAGAAATATATTTTGTTTTGCTTATGAATCATTTTATGTTTTGTAATTATATTTTAATTGATATCTATCTTATTAATAATAAATTATTAATTAATGTTTTGATCATTATTATAATATTAATCACTAAAATTGTTTATATTGAATTGATATGAAATATAAATATAATGATTATTATAACTAAAAATTGAATTAACTTTTGAAAAAAATTTAAAAATTATTATCTTTTCAAAGGTTAAACCTTTGAAAATATCAAAAAATAATAAAAATAAATTTTTTGTTATTTTATTTTTTAAATAAATCTTATAAACCATGAAATGCACACACAATTAAATCAGTATACTTCTAAACCCCGTAATACTTAAATATAGAAACCATTAACCCAATATATAATACATAAATCTAATTTTAAATAAATCTAATTTTTATTTCTATTTGTTATAATTTTAAATATTCATTTAATTATTTATCAGTTTATTTTTATAAAAATATTTATTATAAAATAAATTATATGTACAAACAAATATAATTTAAATAATTTATTTTTAATCAAAAAATATATATACACTTATTAAAGAAGTAAATTTAAAAATTAATAATTATTATTCAGTAATAATTATTAATTTTTATTCACTATAATTTTAAATTTTTTTTTAATTATTTATCAGTTTATTTTTATAGAAATATTAATTATAAAATAAATTATTAGTGTGACAGATCTAATTTAAATTATACTGGTATACCCAAAAAAAAATAACGAATAAATCTCAATATATCTTTTTTTATTATAATTTTAAATATACATTTTAATTATTTATTTGTTTATTTTTATATAAATATAAATTAAAAAATAAATTATGAGTTAGACAAATATAATTTATATAAATTAATTTTCATCAAAAAAATATGGATAAACTTTTTAAAAGAAAAAAAATTTAAAATAAATAATTATTATATAGGAATATATTTTGATATCTTCTGAATCACTTTATGTTTTTTTATTATATTTTAATTGATATCTATCTTATTTATAATCGATTATTAATTTATTTTTGCTCATTTTTAAAAAATATTTATAAATAATATTGTTTATATTGAATTTATATGATATATAAATATAGGATTATCATAACTTAATATTGAATTCAAATTTGAAAAAAAATTTAAAAATTATTATATTTTCAAATGTAACCTTTAAAATTATCAAAAAATAATAAAAATAAATATTTTGTTATTTTAATTTTTAAATAAAACCTATAAACCACTAAATGCATACACAATAAAATCAGTAAACTCATAAGGCCCGCAATGTCTAAATACTTAAACCATTAAACTGCTATATACTACTTAATAATTAAGAAATATAATTTTTATTTCAATTTATTATTATATTAAATATTAATTTTAATTATTTATAAGTTTATTTTATAGAAATATTTATTACAAATTAAATTATGATTGCGACAAATATAATTTAAATAATTTATTTTTAATCAAAAAAATATATATACGCTTATAAAATAAGTAAAAATTTAAATATTAAAAATTATTATCTAGTGATATTTTTTACTTTAATTTGGAATCAATTTGGGTTTTGTAAATATTTTTTAATTAATATTAATCTTATTATTAATAGTTTATTAATTTAATTTTTGATCATTATTATAATATCTATCAATAAAATTGTTTATATTAAATTTATATAATATATAATTATTAAAATTAATATAACTAAATATTGTATTCACATTTCAAAAAATTTTAACTATTATTATATTTTTAAAGGTTATAACCAATAAAAATGACTAAAAAAATACAATTTTTTTTTGTTATTTTATTGTTTAAATAAAACCAATAAACCACTAAATAACTAAAAACATAAATCGCTTAAGTCATAAACGACAAAACCTCTAAATACTTAAAATATTAAACTTGTATACATTAATAATAATTCATAAATCTCATTTTAATTTTTATTCAGTATAATTTTAAATTTTTATTTTAATTATTTATTAGTTTATTTTTATAGAAATATTAATTACAAAATAAATTATTAGTGAGACATATCTAATTTAAATTAGTCTAGTATACCCAAATAATAAAGATTAAATCTCATTATTATTTTTTTCATTATAATTGTAAATATTCATTTTAATTTTTTATTTGTTTATTTTTATATAAATATTAATTAAAAAATAAATTATGAGTTAGACAAATATAATTTATATAAATTAATTTTCATCAAAAAAAATTGGATAAACTTTTTAAAAGAAACAAAAATTTCAAAACAACAAATTATTATATAGTAATATATTTTAATTTCTTCTGAATCATTTTAAAATTTTTTATTATATTTTAATTGATATCTATCTTATTTATAATAGATTATGAATTTATTTTTTGATATTTATTAGAATATTTATCAATAAAATTGTTTATATTGAATTTATATGAAATATAAATATAATGATTATTATTACTAAATATTGAATTTACTTTTGAAAAAAATTTAAAAATTATTATATTTTCAAAGGTCATAACCTTTGAAAATATCAAAAAATAATAAAAAAATAAATATTATGTTATTTTAATTTTTATATAATACCTATAAACCACTAAATGCATACATAGTTAAATTATTAAACTCATAAGGAACGTAATGCTTAAATACATAAATCATTAAACCGATATATGCTACTTAATAATTAAGAAATCTAATTTTTATTTCAATTTATTATTATTTTAAATATTCATTTTAATTATTTATAAGTTTATTTTTATAGAAATATTTATAACAAAATAAATTATGAGTGTGACAAATATAATTTAAATAATTTATTTTTAATCAAAAAATATATATACGCATATAAACGAAGTAAAAATTTAAAAATTATTATCAAGTAATATTTTTTAATTTAATTTTGAAACAATTTGGATTTTGTAAATATTTTTTAATTAATATTAATCTTATTATTATTAGTTTCTTAATTTAATTTTTAATCCTTATTATAATATCGTTCAATAAAATTGTTTATATTGATTTTATAAGATTTATAATTATTAAAATTATAATAACTAAATATTGTATTCACATTTCAAAAAATTTTAAATATTATTATATTTTCAAAGGTTATAACCAATGAAAATGACAAAAAATTACAATTTTTTTGTTATTTTATTGTTAAAATAAAACCTATAACCCACTAAATACCTAAAAACATAAATCGGTAATGTCCTAAATGACAAAACTTTTAAATACTTAAACAATTAAATTGGTATAGATTTATAATAAATCATAAAACTCATTTTAATTTTTATTAAGTATAATTTTAAATTTTTATTTTAATTATTTATCAGTTTATTTTTATAGAAATATTAATTAAAAAATAAATTATTAGTGAGAGATCTATATTAAATAATTTATATTTTATCAAAAAATATATATATATGCTTATAAAAAGAGGCAAAATTTTAAAAACAAAAATTTATTATTTTGTTATATATTTTATTTTGATTCTGAATTATTTTAGTTTTTGCAATTATATTTTAATTTATATCATTCTTATTAATAATAGTTATTAATTTTTTTATTGATCATTATTATAATATCTATTAATAAAATTAATTATATTGAGTTTATAATATATATAATTATTAAGAATATTATAACTAAATATTATATTAACATTTAAAAAAAATAAAAATTATTATATTTTCAAAGGTTATAACCTTCAAAAATTAAAAAAAATCAAAAAAATTTGATTTTTTATTTTTTTATTCTTTAAATAAAAACTATAAATCACTAAAGTCCTAAACACTTAAATCACTAGACCCCAAAACACATATATACTTAAACCATTAAACTAGTATATCCTGAATAATAATTAATAAATTACAATTTTATTTGTATTCATTATAATTTTAAATATATATTTTAATTATTTATTAGTTTATTTTTATAGAATTATAAATTAAAAATAAATTATGTGGAAGACAAATATAATTTAAATAATTTACTTTAAATAACCAAAATTATAAACTTATAAAAAAAGCAAAACATCAGAAAAATTATTATTTACTATTATATTTTACTTTGATTTTAAAGAAATTTATGTTTGGCAAATATATTTTAAAAATATCTATTTTATTAATAATAGTTAATTAATTTATTTTTTGATCATTAATATAATATCTATCAATATAATTATTTATATTGAATTTTCATGATATATAATTATTAATATTATCATTACTAAATATTGTATTCACATATAAAAAAAATTTAAAAATTGTTATATTTTCAAAGGTTATATAACCTTAAAAAATGATAAAAAATAACAAAAATATTTTTTTTGTTATATTATTGTTTAAATAAAACTTATAAACCATTACATGACTAAACACATAAATCTCTAAACTCCTAAACCCCGAAGCCCCTAAATACTTAAACCTTAAAACTCATAACCCTTAAATATAATTTAAATAATATATTGTAATATTAATTACAAAATAAATTTTGAGTGATACAAATATAATTTAAATAATTTATTTTTCATCAAAAAAATATATTAGCTTATGAAAAGAAGCAAAAACTAAAAAACATAAATTATTATTTAGTAATAAATTTTACATTGTTTTTGTATCATTTTAGGTTTTTTTTATATTTTAATTTATATCTATCATATTAATAATAGTTTATTAATTTATTTTTTCATAATTGATATAATATTATCAATAAAATTGTTTATATTTAGTTTATATTATATATAGTTGTAATTATTATTATTACTAAATATTGTATTCACATTTTAAAAAAATTTTAAAAATATTATATTTTCAAATGTAACATTTGAAAAATTGAAAAAATATCAAAAATAAATTTTTTGTTATTTCATTGTTTGAATAAAAGCTATAAACCATTAAATGCCTAAATACTTAAATCAATAACTTCTAAATCTAAAAACTCTAAATAGATAAATTTTTAAATAGGTATATCCTAAATAATAAATAATAAATAATAAATCTCATTTTTATTTTTTTCATTATAATTTTAAATATTCATTTTAATTATTTCTTTGTTTATTTTTATATAAATATTAATTACAAAATAAATTATACATTAATGAAATATTATTTATATAAATTATATTTCAACAAAAAATATAGATAAACTTATTAAAAGAAAAAAATAAAAACAAAAAATTATTATATAGTAATATATTTTACTTTGCTTCTGAATCATTTTAGGTTTTGTAATTATATTTTAATTAATACCTATCTTATTAATAAAAGATTATTAATTTATTTTTTGATTATTATTAGAATATTTATCAATAAAATTGTTTATATTGAATTTATATGATATATAAATATAATGATTATTATAACTAAATATTGTATTTATATTTAAAAAATAATTAAAAATTATTATATTTTCAAAGGTTATAACCTTTGAAAATATCAAAAAATAATAAAAATAAATTTTTTATCATTTTATTTTTTAAATAAAACCTATAAACCACTAAATGCATACACAGTAAAATCAGTAAACTCCTAAACCTCATTACTGCCTAAATACATAAACCATTAAACCGCTATATACTACTTAATCATTAATAAATCTAATTTTTATTTCTATTTATTATAATTTGAAATATTCATTTTAATTATTTATAGTTTATTTTTATAGAAATATTTATTACAAATTAAATTCTGAGAGCGACATATATATTTTTATTAATTTATTTTTAATCAAAAAAATATATGCTTATAAAAGAAGTAAAAATTTAAAATTAAAAATTATTATCCAGTAATATATTTTACTTTATTTTGAATCAATTTGGGTTTTCTAAATATTTTTTAATTAATATCAATCTTTTTATCAATAGTTTATTAATTTATATTTGATCATTATTATATTATCTATCAATAAAATTGTTTATATTTAATTTATATGATATATAATTATTAATATTATTATAACTAAATATTATATTCGCATTTCAAAAAATTTTAAATATTATTATATTTTCAAAGGTTATAACCTATGAAAATGAGAAAAAATTATAAATTATTTTTTTGATATTTTATTTTTTTAAATAAAACGTATAATCCACTAAAAGCCAAAAAAACATAAATCGCTAAAATCCTAAATGAAAAACCTTTAAATTCTTAATCCATTAAGCTGGTATACAGTAATAATAAATAATAAATCTCATTTTAAATTTTATTCAGTATAATTTTAAATTTTTATTTTAAATATTTATCAGTTTATTTTTATAGAAAATTTAATTACAAAATAAATTATTAGTGAGAAATATCTAATTTAAATTAAACCAATATCCCTAAATAATAAATAATAAATCAAATTTTTTTTCATTATAATTTTAAATATTCATTTTAATTATTTATTTGTTTATTTTTATAAATATATTAATTACAGAATATATTTTGAGTTAGACAAATAAAATTTATATAAATTATTTTTCATCATAAAAATATAAATAATCTTTTTAAAAGAAAAAAAAATTCAAAACAAAAAATTATTTTATAGTAATATATTTTGCTTTGCTTCTGAATCATTTTAGGTTTTGTAATTATATTTTTATTGATATCTATCTTATTAATAATAGATTATTAATTTATTTTTTGATCATTATTACAATATTTATCAATAAAATTGTTTATATTGAATTTACATGATATATAATTATTAAGATTATTATAACTAAATATTATATTTACATTTGAAAATAATTTAAAAATTATTATATTCTTAAAAGTTATCCTTTTTGAAAATGAGATAAAATCACAAAAATAAATTTTTATTTTATTTTATTGTTTATATAAAACCTATAAACTACTAAATGCCTAAACGCTTAAATCTTTAAACTCCTAAACCACCAAACCCCAAAACCCTTAAATACTTAAACATTTAAACCATCTTTAAAGGTTTAAGTATTTATAAATAATATATAAATATCTATAAATAAGTAATAGTTTATTAATTTATTTTTTGATCATTATTATAATTATATTTATATTTAGTTTATTAATATCTATCAATAAAATTGTTTTTTTTAATTTACATGATATATAATTATTAAGTTTATTATAACTAAATATTGTATTCACATTTGAAAAATATTTAAAAATTATTATATTTATAAAGATTATAACCTTCAAAATTTATAAAAACTTTGAAAAATAATTTTTTTGTTATTTCATTATTTAAATAAAACATATAAACTACTAAATGCCTAAACACTTAAATCACTAAACTCATATACTCCTAAATACTTAAACCATTAAATGGTATACTCTAAATAATTAATCATAAATCTCATTTTTATTTGTATTCATTATAATTTCAATATTCATTTTAATTATTTATTAGTTTATTTTCATAGAAATATTAATTGCAAAATAAAATTATGAATGAGACAAATAAAATTTAAATAAATTATCTTCATCAAAAAAATTTATAAGATTATAAAAAGAATCAAAAATTTAAAAATAAAAAATTATTATTTAGTAAAATATTTTACTTTGATTTTGAATCATTTTAGGGTTTGCAAATATATTTTAATTAATATCTATCTTATTAATAATAGTTTATTAATCTATTTTATAATAAGTATTATAATATCAATCAATAAAATTATTTATATTGAATTTACATGATATTAAGTTTTTATGATTATTATAATTAAATATTGTATTAACATTTGAAAAAAACTTAAAAATTATTATATTTTCAATGGTTATAACCTTGAAAATGAGAAAAAATCATAAAAAAATTTTTTTATTATTTAATTATTTAAATAAAACCTATAAACCACAAAATACCTAAATACTTAAATTGCAAAACTCCTAAACCCTGATACTGCTGCTCCACACACACATAGCAACGGACCACAGTACACACCTGCACATATTCTTGTCCATATTAGTGTAGCATTGAGAGGGGCCAGCAAGTCCTGGAAGCAGCCAGAATTATGGGCTACCAGCTTGTAGAGAACCCCACTAGCAAGCTGGGATGATAACATTCAGACAACTTACGAGACAGAGCAAAGTGGTCGGGATTAATCCCAGGAGTAGCTAGGAGTGGGTCCCACTAGTCGAATCAAGTAGCATAGAGGGCCACCCAACCTGTAACCCAACATGTGTAGCGGGTATTCCATGATTAATTGGAGAGCTGAAAAAATCCGAAGCATAACCAAGCAGGGCCAATAAGCAATGGAGTCCAGACCAGCCACACGGGAGCGAAAGATTCAAACTTGTAGTTTATGTTTGTAGTCTTATTTGTATTTTAGACTGTATGCACCATGTACATGTAGAGACGGATCATGAAATACTCACATGGAAAATCTTATATGTTCTCTATGTAGCATGCAATGAGGGAAACTAGACCCCTGAGTATCTCTAGGTGGGACCCACTAATGCATTTTGTAAATACACATTAGGTGATACTACACTCACAAAAGTAGAATACCAATCTTTATAGCATTTTGTAAATTTACGTGTATTTTAGCTTGGTTGTACGCGTAGATAATTAGACTATGAGACGGACCTCATCACACATGCACACCAATGCATGCAAATTTTTTGATATTTTGTCGGTGCAACATATAGCCACTTCTTGGAGCTTGAAAAGGAAACATTGTAACACAAGAGATACTCTTTTGAGGATCATTGGAGGAAAAGAATGTGGAATTCAGACGTGAGAATGAATTGACAATGTGCAGTAGATATGGACTTGGGGATTTATGGGTATTTAGTTTTACATGTATTCCATTGCATAACAATGACATAGGCAAATGCTAGATGCTGCATATCACATACATGCACAATCTTATATTTGCATAGTTTTAATATGGTGCATCATTCAGGTTCCTCCAAAAGGCTTGGACAAATTTGAATGGAAAGGACGTAGTGCGCATAATGACTCAATGCCAACTCTGAAGTCTGGGAATGCCAGGGGATTTTAGTTGTATTTGTACGCTTGGAATTATTAGGCATTATGTTTTTTTATGTATTTTATGCATAGAATCATCAAGGTGCATAGGATTTGATGGGCTGGCCTAAATTTGTCACCCTTTTAGTCTCTTGTATGTTGTGTGCATAAATGATAAATAAAGTGTGTATTTTCCAAAAAAAAAAAAAAAAAACCATAAACCCTAAACTTTAAATCCTAAACCTTAAACCCTAAACTATAACCCTAATCCATAAACCCTAAATCCTAAATCTAATGTTTTGCACTTTTATAATTAAATGACTAAGTGTTAAATTTAAATTGAAATTCACAACTTTTAGGAATGTCACATATTTATCTTTTTGTATATGTAATACAAAGTCATGACTCAGGGGATGAGTCATGGATTCAGTCACTTTCTTGCTTTAGATTATTGTAGAACTAGCAATGATCATGATTGTATATTTTGTCTCTAGAACACAAAATCATACAAATGAGAATATGTCATAACTTGTGTCTCTCTTTTGAACATATTGTTATGGCACTAAGAATGATCATGAATACATATTTAATCACTATAATACTGGGTCACAGTATTGGATATGTCCATAGCTTATTCATTTTATCTTTATATTGCAAAGTCATTGCACTAGGAATGATTGTAACTTTGGACATTCCTCGATAGCAAAATTCATGACCCTAGAAGTAGTTAAAGCTCGAGTACTACTCTTTATAACTTTATATAGCTAAAATTCTTGGGATTGAAAATATCACTATAGCCTTTTCCTTTAATTTGTGACCTCAAGTGTCAATATGTAAGACTAATATTTAGAGCAATGATTAAAACCTTTTATATGTTTGAATACGATTCATTTACAGCTTTTTGGGTATTGTGAGCTTGTTTACATAACTCATTTAATATAAAAAGAAAGAAATGATACTTTTCATATCCATGAGGATATAAAAAAAAGGCTTAGACATGCCAATAAAATAATTTTTTGATTCTTGATTTAAAGAGAGCCCATACTTCTTGCCCTGCTCAAACCACCCAGGGGCTAGTTTGTTCTAATAGGCTACAAGGTTGTTATTTTTTTAGAGGTGAACTATGTTTTAAAAAAATTGCTTTGAGTGTTTGCATGAGAGATATTTTAGAAGAAATTACAATAATCAATATAACTAGCATCCTCAACAACTAGATATTTCTACACATAGGGGAACAACTTTGGTTTAGTCTGTTAGCGTACATGAGTCAAATTACCTTTGATAGCCTAGTGATTCAACATCAAATATGATGAGACATAATAGAGATAAAGTAAAAGCTCCTATTATTTTGGTTAGAGCTTTAGCAATCATTCTAGAGTTGAGAGATGAACAAAATAAATTATTTTAATTATTCAGTATAATTTTAATTTTAATTTTAATTATTTATCAGTTTATTTTTATTGAAATATTAATTACAAAATAAATTCTTAGTGAGATAGATTTAATTTAAATTAAACCGGTATATCCTAAATAATAAAGAATAAATCTCATTTTTTTCATTTTAATTTTAAATATTCAAATTTAATTATTTATTTGTTTATTTTTATATAAATATTAATTACAAAATAAATTATGAGTTACACAAATATAATTTATATAAATTATTTTTCATCAAAATAATATAGATAAACTTTTTAAAAGAAAAATAAAATTTCAAAACAAAAAATTATTATATAGTTATATTTTTTGCTTTGCTTCTGAATCATTTTAGGTTTTGTAATTATATTATAATTGATATCTATCCTATTAATAATAGATTATTAATTAATCTTTTGATCATTATTAGATTATTTATCAATAAAATAGTTTATATTGAATTTATATGATATATATATATATATATATATATATATATAATGATTATAACTAAATATTGAATTCACTTTTGAAAAAAAATTTAAAATTATTATATCTTCTAAGGTTATAACCTTTGAAAATATCAAAAAATAATAAAAATAAATTTTTTGTTTTTTTATTTTTTTAAATAAAACATATAAACTACTAAATGCATACACATTTAAATAAGTAAACTCGTAGACCCCGTAATGCCTAAATATAGTAACCATTTAACCGATATATAATACATAATAAATAATAAATCTAATTTTTATTTCTATTTATTATAATTTTAAATATTGATTTTAATTATTTATTAGTTTATTTTTATAGAAATATTTATTACAAAATAAATTATAAGTGCGACAAATATAATTTAAATAATTTATTTTTAATGAAATAATATATATACGCATATAAAAGAAGTAAAAATTTAAAATTAAAAATTATTATTCTGTAATATATTTTACTTTAATTTTGAATCAATTTGGGTTTTGTAAATAATTTTTATTTAATATCTTTCTTTTTATTAATAGTTTATTAATTTAATTTTTAATTATTATTATAATAACTTTCAATAAAATTGTTTATATTGAATTTATATGATGTATGATTATTAATAATATTATAACTAAATATTGTATTCACATTTTAGAAAAATTTAAATCTCAAAATCATTAAACTGGTATACAATAATAATAAATCATAAATCTCATTTTAATTTTTATTCAGTATAATTTTAAATTTTTATTTTAATTATTTATCACTTTATTTTTATAGAAATATTAATTACAAAATCAATTATTAGTGAGACATATCTAATTTTAATTATTTGTATTTCATCAAAAATAAATATAAGCTTATAAAAATATGCACAATTTTAAAAACACAAATTTATTATTTAGTAAAATATTTTATTTTAATTTTGTATCTTTTTGGATTTTGCAATTATATTTTAATTTATATCATTCTTTTTAATAATAGTTTATTAATTATTTATTGATCATTATTATAATATCTATTAATAAAATTATTTATATTGAGTTTACATTATATATAATTATTAAGATTATTATGACTGAATATTATATTCACATTTAAAATAAATTAAAATTTATCATATTTTCAAAGGTTACCTTTAAAAATTAAAAAAAACAAAAAATTAATTTTTTGTTTCTTCATTCTTTAAATAAAAACTATAAATCACTAAATGCATAAAAACATAGATCACTAAACCCCAAAACACCTAAAAACCTAAACCATTAAAACTGTATATCCTAAATAATAAATAATAAATCTCACTTTTATTTGTATTCAATATAATTTTAAATATTTATTTTAATTATTTTTTAGTTTATTTTTATAGAATTATAAATTACAAAATATATTATGAAGAAGACAAATATAATTTAAATAATATACTTTAAAGAACAAAAAATATAAACTTATAAAAAGAAGCAAAACATCAAAAACATTATTATTTAGTAATTTATTTTACTTTGATTTTGAATAAATTTATGTTTTACAAATATATTTTAAATAATATCTAACTTATTGATAATAGTTTATTAATTTATTTTTTGATCATTAATATAATATCTATTAATATAATTGTTTATATTGAATTTATATGATATATAATTATTATTATTATCATAACTAAATATAGTATTCACATTTAAAAAAATTTAAAAATTGTTATATTTTCAAAGGTTATAACCTTCAAAAATGAGAAAAAATAACAAAAAATAAATTTTTTGTTATATCATTGTTTAAATAAAACTTATAAACCATTAAATACCTAAACAAATAAATCTCTAAACTCTTAAACCCCGAAGCCCCTAAATACTTAAATCTTTAAACTCGTAAACCTTAAATATAATTTAAATAATTTATTGAAATATTAATTACAAAATAAAATATGTGTGATACAGATATAATTTAAATAATTTATTTTTTATCAAAAAAATATATAATCTCATAAAAGAGGCAAAGCTAAAAAACAAAAATTATTATTTAGTAATAAATTTACTTTGATTTTTAATCATTTTAGTTTTTGTAATTAAATTTTAATTTATATCTATCATATTAATAATAGTTTATTAATTTATTTTTTGATAATTGATATAATATCTATCAATAAAATTGTTTATATTTAGTTTATATTATATATTGTTATTATAATAATTATTATTAATACTAAATATTGTATTCACATTTTTAAAAAATTTTAAAATTATTATATTTTCAAAGGTTATAATCTTTAAATTTTGAAAAAATATCAAAAATAATTTATTTGTTATTTCATTATTTAAATAAAACCTATAAACCACTAATTGCCTAAATACTTAAATGAATAACTTCTAAATCTCGAAAACCCTAAATAGATAATTTTTTTAATCAGATATATCTAAATAATAAACAATAAATCTCATTTTTATTTTTTTCATTATAATTTTAAATATTCATTTTAATTTTTTATTTGTTTATTTTTATATAAATATTAATTACAAAATAAATTATATGTAGAAAAATATAATTTATATACATTATTTTTCAACAAAAAAATATAGATAAACTTATTAAAATAAGAAAAAAATTAAAAACAAAAAATTATTATATAGTAATATATTTTACTTTGTTTCTGAATCATTTTAGGTTTTGTAATTATATTTTAATTGATATATAACTTATTAATAATAGATTTTTAATTTATTTTTTGATCATTAATCAAATATTTATCAATAAAAATATTTATATTTAATTTATATGATATATAAATTTAATATTTTTATAACTAAATATTATATTCACTTTTCGAAAAAATTTTAATATTATTATATTTTCAAAGATTATAAACTTTGAAAATGTGAAAAAACAAAAAAAATATTTTTTTATTATTTCATTATTTAAATAAAACCTATAAATTATTAATGCCTAAACACTTAAATCACTAAACTACAAAATCCCGATACCCCTATATAGATAATCGTTTAAACGGGTATCCCCTAAATAATAATTAATAAATCTAATTTTTATTTGTTTTCATTTTAATTTAAAAAATTCATTTTGATTGTTTAGTTTTTTATTTATATATATATATTAATTATAAAATAAATTATGAGTTAAAAATATAATTTTTAAAAATTATTTTTCATTAAAAAATAGATAAGCTTATAAAAAGAATAAAAATTTAAAAACAAATAATTATTATTAAGTAATATATTTTGCTTTGCTTTTGAATCATTTTAGATTTTGATATTATATTTTAAATAATATCAATCTTATTCATAATAGATTTTTAATTTATTTTTTGATAATTATTAGAATATCTATGAATAAAATTATTTATATTGAATTTATATGATATATAATAATATTATTATTATTATAAATAAATATTTATTCACTTTTGAAAAAAATTTAAAAATTTTTATATTTTCAAAGGTTATAACCTTTGAAAATATCAAAAAATAATAAAAATAATTCTTTTTTTATTTTTTTTCTTAAATAAAACCTATAAAGGACTAAATGCATACACAGTTAAATCAGTAAACTCCTAAACCCCATAATGCCTAAATACATAAACCATTAAACGACTATATACTATTTAATAATTAATAAATCTAATTTTTATTTCTATTTATTATAATTTTAAATATTCATTTTAATTATTTATTATTTTATTTTTATTGAAATATTTATTATGAAATAAAGTATGAGAGCTGACAAATATAATTTAATTAATTAATTTTTAATAAAAAAATATACGGTTCTAAAAGAAGTAAAAATTTAAAAATTAAAAACTATTATCTAGTAATATATTTTTCTTTAATTTTGAATCAATTTGGGTTTTGTAAATATTTTTTAATTATTATCTATCTTTTTATTAATAGTTTATTAATTTAATTTTTGATCATTTTTATATTATCTATCAATAAAATTATTTATATTGAATTTATATTATATATAATTATTAATATTATTATAACTAAATATAGTAATCACATTTCAAAAAATTGTAAATATTATTATATTTTCAAAGGTTATAACCTATGAAAATTATAACAAATTATAAAATTTTTTTTGTTATTTTATTTTTTTATATAAAACATATAAACCACTAAAAGCCTAAAAACATAAATCGCTAAACTCCTAACCACAAAACCTCTAAATACTTAAACCATTAAACTGGTATACAATAATAATAAATCTTAAATCTCATTTTAATCTTTATTCAGTATAATTTTAAATTTTTATTTTAATTATTTATTAGTTTATTTTTATAGAAATATTAATTACAAAATAAATTATTAGTGAGACAGATCTAATTTAAATTAGACCGGTATCCCTAAATAATTAATAATAAATCATATTTTTTTTTCATTATAATTTTAAATATTCATTATAATTATTTATTTGTTTATTTATATATAAATATTAATTACAAAATAAATTGAGTTAGACAAATATAATTTATATTTTTTATTTTTTATCAAAAAATTATAAATAAACTTTTTAGAAGAAAAAAAAATTTCTAAACAAAAAATTATTATATAGTAATATATTTTGCTTTGATTCTGAATCATTAATGTTTTATAATTATATTTTAATTGATATCTATCTTTTTTTAATTGAAATCTATCTGATTAATAATAGATTATTAATTTATTTTTTGATCATTATTAGAATATTTATCAATAAAATTGTTTATATTGAATTTATATGATATATAAATATAATGATTATTATAACTAAAGATTGTATTCACTTTTGAAAAAAAGTTAAAAATTATTATATTTTGAAAGGTTATAACATTTGAAAATTTTTAAAAATAATAAATATATATTTATTGTTATTTTATTTTTTAAATAAAACCAATAAACCACTAAAAGACTAAAAACATAAATTAATAAACTCCTAAATGACAAAACCTCTAAATACTTATTCCATTAAACTGGTATAGATTAATAATAAATTATAAATCTCATTTTAATTTTTATTCATTATGATTTTAAATTTTTATTTTAATTATTTATCTGTTTATTTTTATAGAAATAATAATTACAAAATAAATTATTAGTGAGACTAATCTAATTTAAATTAAATCAGTATCCCTAAATAATAAATAATAAATCTCATTTTTTTTCATTATAATTTTAAATATTCATTTTAATTATTTATTTGTTTATTTTTATATAAATATTAATTACAAAATAAATTGAGTTAGACAAATATAATTTATATAAATTGTTTTTCATCAAAAAATTATAGATAAACTTTTTAAAAGAAAAAAAAATTTAAAGAAAAAAATTATTATATAGTAATATATTTTGCTTTGCTTCTGAATCATTTTAGGTTTTGTAATTATATATTAATTAATATATATCTTATTAATAATAGATTATTAATTTATTTTTTGATCATTATTAGAATATTTATCAATAAAATTGTTTATATTAATTTATATGATATATAAATATAATGATTATTATAACTAAAGATTGTATTCACTTTTGAAAAAAAGTTAAAAATTATTATATTTTGAAAGGTTATAACATTTGAAAATTTTTAAAAATAATAAATATATATTTATTTTATTTTATTTTTTAAATAAAACAAATAAACCACTAAAAGCCTAAAAACATAAATTAATAAACTCCTAAATGACAAAACCTCTAAATACTTATTCCATTAAACTGGTATAGATTAATAATAAATTATAAATTTCATTTTAATTTTTATTCAGTATGATTTTAAATTTTTATT
This sequence comes from Sapria himalayana, assembly GCA_029783825.1. Lineage (NCBI taxonomy): Eukaryota > Viridiplantae > Streptophyta > Magnoliopsida > Malpighiales > Rafflesiaceae > Sapria > Sapria himalayana. Next base: position 11,072 of record JAREIK010002279.1, on the reverse strand, counting down.
TTAATTATTTATCTGTTTATTTTTATAGAAATAATAATTACAAAATAAATTATTAGTGAGACTAATCTAATTTAAATTAAATCGGTATCCCTAAATAATAAATAATAAATCTCATTTTTTTAATTATAATTTTAAATATTCATTTTAATTATTTATTTGTTTATTTTTATATAAATATTAATTACAAAATAAATTGAGTTAGACAAATATAATTTATATAAATTGTTTTTCATCAAAAAATTATAGATAAACTTTTTAAAAGAAAAAAAAATTTAAAGAAAAAAATTATTATATAGTAATATATTTTGCTTTGCATCTGAATCATTTTAGGTTTTGTAATTATATATTAATTGATATATATCTTATTAATAATAGATTAATAATTTATTTTTTGATCATTATTAGAATATTTCTCAATAAAATTGTTTATATTGAATTTATTTGATATATAAATATAATTATTATAATTATAACTAACGATTGTATTCACTTTTTAATAAAATTTAAAAATTAATATATTTTCAAAGGTTATAACCTTTGAAAATATCAAAAAATAATAAAAATACATTTTTTGTTATTTTAATTTTGAAATAAAACTAATAAACCACTAAATGCCTAAAAACATAAATTACTAAACTCCTAAACGACAAAACCTATAAATACATAAACCATTAAACTAGTATACATTAATAATAAATAATGAATCTCATATTAATTTTTATTCAGTATAATTTTAAAATTTTATTTTAATAATTTATCATTTTATTTTTAAGAAATATTAATTACAAAATAAATTATTAGTGAGACAGATCTCATTTAAATTAAACCGGTATCCCTAAATGATAAATAATAAATCTTATTTTATTTCATTATAATTATAAATATTAATTTTAATTATTTATTTGTTTATTTAAATATAAATATTAATTACAAAAAAAAATTGAGGTAGACAAATATAATTTATATATATTATTTTTCATCGAAAAATTATAGATAAACTTTTTAAAATAAAAAAAAATTCAAAACAAAAAATTATTATATAGTAATATATTTTGCTTTGCTTCTGAATCATTTTATGTTTTGTAATCATATTTTAATTGATATCTATCTTATTAATAATTTTTTATTAATTTATTTTTTGATAATTATTAGAATATTTATCACTAAAATTGTTTATATTGAATTTATATGATATATAAATATAATGATTATTATAAGTAAATATTGAATTCACTTTTGAAAATATTTTAAAAATTATTATATTTTCAAAGGTTATAACCTTTGAAAATATAAAAAAATAATAAAAATAAATATTTTGTTATTTTAATTTTTAAATAAAACCTATAAACCACTAAATGCATACACAGTTAAATCAGTAAACTTCTAAAGCCCGTAATGCCTAAATACATAAACCATTAAACTGCTATATACTACTTAATAATTAAGAAATCTAATTTTTTTTTCAATTTATTATAATTTTAAATATCATTTTAATTATTTATTAGTTTATTTTTATAGAAATATTTATTACAAAATAAATTATGAGTAAGACAAATATAATTTAAATAATTTATTTTTATCAAAAAATATATATATGCTTATAAAAGAAGTAAAATTTAAAAATTAAAAATTATCATTCAGTAATATATTTTACTTTAATTTTGAATCATTTAAATTTTTGATCATTTTTAATAGTTTATTATTAATATCTATCTTATTATTAATAGTCTATTAATATCATTCTTATTATTAATAGTTTATTAATTTAATTTTTGATCATTTTCATAATAACTATCAATAAAATTATTTATATTGAATTTATATGATGTATGATTATTAATAATATTATAACTAAATATAGTATTCACATTTCAGATAATTTTAAATCTCAAAACCATTAAATTGGTAATCATTAATAATAAATAATAAATCTCATTTTAATTTTTATTCAGTATAATTTTAAATTTTTATTTTAATTATTTATCAGTTTATTTTTATAGAAATATTAATTACAAAATAAATTATTAGTGAGACAGATCTAACTTAAATTAAACTGGTATACCGTAAATAATAAATAATAAATCTTATTTTTTTTTCATTATAATTTTTAATATTCATTTTAATTATTAATTTTTTATTTTTATATAAATATTAATTAAAAAATAAATTATGAGTTAGACAAATATAATTTATGTAAATTATTTTTAATCAAAAAAATATAGATAAACTTTTTAAAATAAAAAGAAATTCTAAACAAAAATTATTATATAGTAATATATTTTGCTATGCTTATGAATCATTTTATGTTTTGTAATTATATTTTAATTGATATCTATCTTATTAATAATATTTTTATTAATTTATTTTTTGATCATTATTAGAATATTTATCACTGAAATTGTTTATGTTGAATTTATATGATATATAAATATAATGATTATTATAACTAAATATTGAATTCACATTTGAAAAAAATTTAAAAATTATTATATTTTCATAGGTTATAACCTTTGAAAATATCAAAAAATAATAAAAATAAATTTTTTGTTATTTTATTTTTCAAATAAAACCTATAAACCACTAAATGCATACACAATTAAATCAGTAAACACCTAAATACATAAACCATTAAACTACTATATAATACATAATAATTAATAAATCTAATATTAATTTCTATTTATTATAGTTTTAAATATTCATTTTAAATTATTTATTAGTTTATTTTATAGAAATATTTTTATAAAATAAATTATTAATGCGACAAATATAATTTAAATAATTTATTTTTTATCAAAAAAAATATATACGCTTATAAAAGAAGTAAAAATTTTAAAATTAAATATTATTATCCAGTAATATATTTTACTTTAATTCTGAATCAATTAGGGTTTTGTAAATATTTTTTAATTAATATCTATCTTATTATTAAGAGTTTATTAATTTATTTTTTGATCATTATTATAATATCTATCAATAAATTATTTATATTGAATTTATATCCTATATAATTATTAATATTATTATAACTAAATATATTATTCACATTTCAAAAAATTTTAAATATTATTATATTTTCAAAGGTTATAACCTATGAAAATGAGAAAAAATTACTATTTTTTTTGTTATTTTATTGATTAGATAAAAACTATAAACCACTAAATGCCTAAAAGCCTAAATCGCTAAACTCCTAAAAGACAAAACCTCTAAATACTTAAACCATTAAACTGGTATAAATAAATAATAAATCATAAATATCATTATAATTTTTTTTCAGTATAATTTAAATTTTTATATTAATTAATTTTCAGATTTTTTTTCTAGAAATATTAAATACAAAATAAATTATTTTGAGACAGATCTAATTTAAATTATACTGTTATAACCTAAATAAAAAATAATAAATAATAAATCTCATTTTTTTAATTATAATTTTAAATATTCATTTTAATTATTTATTTGTTTATTTTTATATAAATATTAATAACAAAATAAATTAAGAGTTACACTAATATAATTTATATAAATTGTTTTTCATCAAAAAAATATAGATAAACTTTTTAAAAGAAAAAAAATTTCAAAATAAAAAATTATTATATAGTAAAATATTTAGCTTTGCTTCTGATTCATTTTAGGTTTTTTAATTATATTTTAATTGATATCTATCTTATTAATTATAGATTATTAATTTATTTTTTGATCATTATTAGAATATTTTTCAATAAAAATAATTATATTTAATTTAGATGATATATAAATAAAAATAATATTATAAATAAATATAGTATTCACTTTTGAAAAAAATTTTAAAATTATTATATTTTCAAAGATTATAACATTTGAAAATGTCAAAAATTAAAAAAAATAATTTTTTTTGTTATTTCATTGTTTAAATAAAACTTATACACCACTAAATGTCTAAGCACTTAAATCACTAAACTACAAAATCCAGATACCCCTATATAGATAATCCTTTATATATTTATTAATTATAAAATAAATTATGAGTTAAAAATATAATTTATTAAAAATATTTTTCATCAAAAAATAGATAAGCTTATAAAAATTATAAAAATTTAAAAACAAATAATTCTTATTTAGTGATATATTTTTATTTGATTTTGAATCATTTTATGTTTTGATATTATATTTTAAGTAATATAAATCTTATTCATAATAGATTTTTAATTTATTTTTTGATAATTATTAGAATATGAATCAATTAAATTATTTATATTGAATTCATATGATATATAATTAATATGATTATTATAAATATATATTGTATTCACTTTTGAAAAGAAATTTAAAAATTATTATATTTTCAAAGGTTATAACCTTAAAAAATGAGAAAAAATAATAAAAATAATTTTTTTGTTATTTCATTTTTATATTAAAACCTATAGATCATTAAATGCTTACTTACTTAAATCAGTAAGCTCATAGACCCTGAAACCCCTAAATACATAAATCTTTTAACAGCTATATACTACTTAATAAATAATAAATAATAAATAATAAATCTCATTTTTATTTCTATTTATTATAATTTTAAATATTCTTTTTAATTATTTATAGCTTAATTATTTAGAAAAATTAATTACAAAAAAATTTCGAGTGAGACAAATATTATTTAAATAATTTATTTTTAATCAATAAAAAATATAAGCTTATAAAAAGAAGGAAATATTTGAAAATTAAATATTATTATTTAGTAATATATTTTGATTTGATTTTGAATCATTTTGTGTTATGTAAATATATTTTAATTAATATTTATATTATTAATAATAGTTTATTAATTTAATTTTTGATCATTATTATACTATCTATCATTGAAATTGTTTAAATTGAATTTATATGATATATAATTTGTAAGATTAATATAATTATACATGGTATTCACATTTCAAAAAATTTAAAAATTATTTTATTTTTAAAGGTTATAACCTTTCAAAATCAGATAAAATCAATTTTTTTTATTTTTATTATATAAATACAAACTATAAACCACTAAATGCATCCAAAAATAAATTGCTAAACTTGTAAATGACAAAACTTCTAAATTAACAATCCATTAAACTGGTATACCATATATAATAAATCATAAATCTCATTTTAATTTGTATTCATTATAATTTTAAATATTCATTTTTATTTTCTATTAGTTTATTTTTTATAGAAATATTAATTGCAAAATTAATAAAGAGTGAGACAAATATAATTTTAATAATTTATTTTTAATCAAAAAATAAATATAAGCTTATAAAAAGAAGTACAAATTTAAAAACAAAAAATTATCATTTAGTAATATATTTTACTTTGATTTAGAATCATTATATGTTTTGCATTTATATTTTAATTGCTATCAATCTTATTAATAATAGTTTATTAATTTACTTTTTGATCATTATTATAATATCTATCATTAAAATTACTTATTTTGAATGTTATAACCTTTGAAAATATAATAATTTTTAATTTTTTTTAAAAGTGAATATAATATTTAGTTATACTAATCTTAATAATTATATATAATGTAAACTCAATATAAATAATTTTATTAATAGATATTATAATAATGATCAATAAATAATTAATAAACTATTATTAAAAATAATGATAAAAATTAAAATTTAAATTCAAAATCTAAAATGATACTAAATCAAAATAAAATATTTTACTAAATAATAAATTTTTGTTTTTAAAATTGTGCTTATTTTTATAAGCTTATATTTTTTTTGATGAAATATAAATTATTTAAATTATACCTGTCTCACTAATAATTTATTTTGTAATTAATATTTCTATAAAAATAAACTGATAAATAATTAAAATAAAATTTAAAATTATAATGAATAAGTTAAATAATTTATTTTGTTCCTCTCTCAACTCTAGAATGATTGCTAAAGCTCTAACCAAAATAATAGGAGCTTTTACTTTATCTCTATTATGTCTCATCATATTTGATGTTGAATCACTGGGCTATCGAAAATAATTTGACTCATGTACACTAACAGACTAAACCAAAGTTGTGCCCAAATGTGTTCAAATAGCTAGTTGTTGAGGATGCTATTTATATTGATTATTGTAATTTCTTCTAAAATATCTCTAATGCACACACTCAAAGCAATTTTTTTAAAACATAGTTCACCTCTAAAAAACTAACCACCTTGTAGCCTATTGGAACAAACTAGCCCAAGGGAAGTTTGAGCAGGGCAAAAAGTATGGGCTCTCTTTCAATCAAGAATCAAACAATTTATTTTATTGGCATGTCTAAGCCCCTTTTTTATATCCTCAAGAATATGAAAGGTATCATTTCTTTCTTTTTATATTAAATGAGTTATGTATACGATAAAAATATTAGTCTTGCATATTGACACTTGAGGTCACAAATTAAAGGAAAAGGCCATAGTGATATTTCCAATCCCAAGAATTTTAGCTATATAAAGTTATAAAGAGTAGTACTCGAGCTTTAACTATTTCTAGGGTCATGAATTTTGCTCTCGAGGAATGTCCAAAGTTACAATCATTCTTAGTGCAATGACTTTGCAATATAAAGATAAAATGCACAACCCTTGGTCATATCCAATACTGTGACCCAGTATTATAGTCTTTAAATATACATTCATGATCATTCCTAGTGCCATAACAATATGTTCAACACAGAGACAAGTTATGGCATATTCTTATCGATATGATTTTGTGTTCTAGAGATAAAATATACAATCATGACCATTGCTAATGCTACAATAATCTAAAGCAAGAAATAGACCGAATCCATAACTCACCCCTTGATTCATGACTTTGTGTTACATATACAAAAAGATAAATCTGTGACATTTCTAAAAATTGTGAATTTCAATTTAAATTTAACACTTAGTCATTTGATTATAAAAGTGCAAAACATGAGATTTAGGATTTAGGGTTTATGGATTAGGGTTATAGTTTATGGTTTAAGGTCTAGGATTTAAAGATTAAGTTTTTATGGTTTGTTTTTGTTTTTTTTGGAAAATACACACTTTATTTATCATTTTGGCACACAACTTACAAAGGACTAAAAAGCTGACTAATTTAGGCCAGCCCACCAAATCCTATGCACCTTAATGATTCTATGCATAAAATACATAAAAAACATAATGCCTAATAATTCCAAGCATACAAATACAACTAAAATCACATGGTATTCCCGGACTTTAGAGTTGGCATTGAGTCATTATGCGCTCTGTGTCCTTTCCATTCGGATTATTCCAAGCCTCTTGGAGGAACCCGAATGATGCACCATATTAAAACTATGCAAATATAAGATTGTGCTTGTTCGTGTCATGCAGCATCAAGTGTTTTCCTATGTCATTGCTATGCATTGGAATACTTGTAAAATTGAATACCCATAAATCCACAATTCCATATCTACGACACTTTGTCAATTCATTCTCACCTCTGAATTCCACATTCTTTTGCTCCAATGATCCTCAAAAGAGTATCTCTTGGGTTAGAATGCTTCCTCCTCGAGCTCAAAGAAGTGGATGTTTGTTCCACCGACAAAATATCAAAAATTATGCATGCATCGGTGTGCATGTGTGATGAGGTCCATCTCATAGTCTAATTATCTACGCGTACAACCAAGCTAGAATACAAGTAAAATTACAAAATGCTATAAAGATCGGTCTTGTGCTCCCGGGAGTGTAGCATTGCCTAATGTGTATTTACAAAATGCATTAGTGAGCCCTACTTAGAGATACTCATGGGTCTAGTTGCCCCCATTGCATGCTACATAGAGAACAGACAAGATTTTGTGTGTGAGTATGTCATGATCCGTCTCTACAAGTACATGGTGCATACAAAGTCCAATATACAAATAAGACTACAAATATAAACTACAAGTATGAATCTTTCGCTCGCGTGTGGATGGTCTAGACACCATTACTTACTAGCACTGCTTGTTGATGCTTCGGATTTTGCTGGCTCTCCAATTAATCATGGATTACCCGCTACTCCTGTTGGGAGATAGTTCGGAGGCCCTCTATGCTGCCTGATAGGGCTAGTTGGCCCATTCCTAGCTACTCCTGGGTTTACTCTCGACCACTTTGCTCGATCTCGTCAGTTGTCTGAATGTTATCATCCCGGCTTGCTAGTGGGGCCCTCTGCAAGCTGGTGGCCCATACTTCTGGCTCCTTTCAGGACTTGCTGGCCCCTCTAAATGCTACACCAAAATTGACAAGAATATAGTGCACGTGTGTACTGTGCTCCGTCGCTATGTGTGTGTGGTGCTAGCAGTATCAGGGTTTAGAAGTTTAGTAATTTAAGTATTTAGGTATTTTGTGGTTTATAGGTTTTATTTAAATAATTAAATAACAAAAAAATTATTTTTATGATTTTTCTCATTTTCAAGGTTATAACCATTGAAAATATTATAATTTTTAATTTTTTTTCAAGTGTTAATATAATATTTAATTATAATAATCATAAAAATTAAATATCATGTAAATTCAATATAAATAATTTTATTGATCGATATTATAATATTGATAATAAAATAGATTAATAAACTATTATTAATATGATATATATTAAATAAAATATATTTGCAAAACATAAAACGATTCAAAATCAAAGTAAAATATATTACTAAATAATAATTTTTTATTTTTAAATTTTTGATTCTTTTTATAAGCTTATAAATTTTTTTGATGAAGATAAATTATTTAAATTATTTTTGTCTCATTCATAATTTTATTTTGCAATTAATATTTCTATAAAAATAAACTAATAAATAATTAAAATGAATATTAAAATTATAATGTATACAAATAAAAATGAGATTAATGACTAATTATTTAGGTAAACCACTTTAATGGTTTAAGTATTTAGAAGTTTATGAGTTTAGTGATTTAAGTGTTTAGGCATTTAGTAGTTTATATGTAATATTTAAATAATGAAATAACAAAAAAATTATTTTTCAAATTTTTTATCAATTTTGAAGGTTATAATCTTTATAAATATAATATTTTTTAAATTTTTTTCAAATGTGAATACAATATTTAGTTATAATAAACATACTAATTATATATCATGTAAATTAAAAATAAACAATTTTATTGATAGGTATTAATAAACTAAATATAAATATAAATATAATAATGATCAAAAAATAAATTAATAAACTATTATTTATTGATAGATATTTATATATTATTTATAAATACTTAGACCTTTAAAGATGGTTTAAATGTCTAAGTATTTAAGGGTTTTGAGGTTTAGGAGTTTAATGATTTAAGCAGTTTAGGCATTTAGTAGTTTATAGGTTTTATATAAACAATAAAATAAACAAAAATTTATTTTTGTGATTTTATCTCATTTTCAAAGATGATAACCTTTAAAAATATAATAATTTTTAAATTATTTTCAAATGTAAATATAATATTTAGTTATAATAATCATTTTATTTATATATCATATAAATTCAATAAAAACAATTTTATTGATAAATATTCTAATAATGATCAAAAAATAAATTAATAATCTATTATTAATAAGATAGCTATCAATTAAAATATAATTACAAAATCTAAAATGATTCAGAAGCAAAGCAAAATATATTACTATATAATAATTTTTTGTTTTGAATTTTTTTTTCTTTTAAAAAGTTTATGTATATTTTTTTGATGAATAATAATTTATATAAATTATATTCATCTAACTCATAATTTATTCTGTAATAAATATATTTATAAAAATAAACAAATAAATAATTAAAATGAATATTTAAAATTATAATGAAAAAAATGAGATTTATTACTAATTATTTAGGCATACCAGTTTAATTTAAATTAGATATTTCTCACTAATAATTTATTTTATAATTAATATTTCTATAAAAATAAACTGATAAATAATTAAAATAAAAATTTAAAATTATACTGAATAAAATTTAAAATGAGATTTATGATTTATTATTAATGTATACTAGTTTAATGGATTAAGTATTTAAAGGTTTTTTCATTTAGGATTTTTGTGATTTATGTTTTTAGGCTTTTAGTGGTTTATACATTTTATTTAAAAAATAAAATATCAAAAAAAATTTCAATAATTTTTTATCAATTTCATAGGTTATAACCTTTGAAAATATAATAATATTTAAAATTTTTTGAAATGTGAATACAATACTTAGTTATAAAAATATTAATAATTATATATCATATAAATTCAATATAAATAATTTTATTGATATATATTATAATAATGATCAAAATTAAATTTATAAACTATTGATATTAAGATAGATATTAATTAAAAAATAATTACAAAACCAAAATTGATTCAAAATTATAGTAAAATATATTTCTGGATAACAATTTTTAATTTTTAAATTTTTACTTCTTTTATAAACATATATATTTTTATAATTATATTTGTCGCACTCATAATTTATTTTGTAATAAATATTTCTATAAAAATAAACTAATAAATAATTAAAATGAATATTTAAAATTATAATAAATAGAATTAAAAATTAGATTTATTAATAATTATGTAGTATATAGCCGTTTAATGGTTTATGTATTTTGCCATTATGGGGTTTAAAAGTTTACTGATTTAACTGTGCATGCATTTAGTGATTTATAGGTGTTATTTAAAAAAAATATCAAAAAATTTATTTTTTTTTATTTTTTGATATTTTCAAAGGTTATAACCTTTGAAAATATAATAATTTTTAATTTTTTTTCAAAAGTGAATACAATGTTTAGTTATAATAATCATTATATTTATATATCATATTAATTCAATATAATTATTTAAATTGATAAATATTTTAATAATGATCAAATAATAAATTAATAATCTATTATTAATAAGATAGATATCAATTTAAATATAATTACAAAATCTAAAATGATTCAGAAACAAAGTAAAATATATTACTATATAATAATTTTTTGTTATGAATTTTTTTTATTTTAAAAAGTTTATCTAAAGTTTTTTGATGAAAAATAATTATATAAATTATATTTGTCTAACTCAATTTATTCTGTAATTAATATTTATATAAAAATACAAAAAATAATTAAATG
>JAREIK010002278.1:25316-57047 GCA_029783825.1 Sapria himalayana | reverse complement strand
AGTCTACTGTTTGGGAAACTTATGAGATATTAGTTGATTCAGAGGCAAATAAAACTGGTAGGGCAGCTTGTATATGGTGTAGGAATTAATACTTGGAAAAAGTTATCAAATTAGTTCGGGTTTATGGAAATACTTTAGAAACACTTGTAAAAAATTTCCACACAAAAAAGAATAAATAGAAGCTCAAAAAGGTAAAGACAAGTCACAATCTTTGTTGAGTTTCACTAAAGGTACTAGTTCAGAGGATAACAAATTAATTTGTTGGCAATTTGATCAACAACTAGTTAGGGAGGCTTTGGTGAAAATGTCATAAAAGATGAATTGCCTTTTTGTTTTGTTGAGAGGGATGAGTTTACAAAGTTTTATGAAGTTAGTGTGCCTCAATTTAAAAATCCATCTAGGCACTATGTGTTGAGAAATTATTTTTTTGTTTGTGAAGGTGAAGAAGAAATTATTTGTGAGCATATCATCTCATTGTTGTAGAGTTTCATTGACTACCGACACTTGGAGTAGCATTCAAAATTTGTCTTATATATGTTTAAATGTTCATTTCATTGATTCTCAATGGAATATGCATAAAAGGCTTTTGAACTTTTGTGTAATTAAAAGTCATTCTGGAGTTAATATTAAAAATGCTATTGAGTTTTGCAAGAATGAATGGGGTTTGAGAAAGTTGATGTTCATTACCTTTGACAATGCATCAAATAATGATGTTGCAGTTGAACAATTGAAAAAAAGGCTTGTGAAGAAAAGTGGTGTACCTTTCAGAGGTGAGCATTTTCATATGAGATGTTGTGCTCATATCCTATACTTAATTGTCAGAGATGAGATTGCAGTAGTTGAGGGCGCTATTCAAAAAAATAGAGGTGTGGTGAAATATGTGAGGGGTAGTCCTAAAAAATTAGATATGTTGAAGTTATGTGTTGAAGAAGCAAACTTGTCATATGGATCTTCATTGCAATTAGATTGTCCTACAAGATGGAATTCAACTTATTTGATGCTACAAACTGATATAAAATATCAAAAAAAATATAATAAGTTGGACGACAAAGAAAAAAGGTTTTTGAAGGAGTTTGGTTCAAATGTTCCAACTGAGAGAGACTGAACAAACACCAAAATTTTGGCTCGTTTCTTGAAAACTTTTTATGAGGTAAGTTGTAAATTTTCTAGCTCATAATATTCTACCTCTAGTGTTTACTTTCTTGAGATTATTCGAATTTTGAAAAAAAAATTGAGCTTTGTGAAAATAGTAGAGATACAATGGTGTCTGAAATGGGGATGAAAATGAGGCATAAATTGAACAAATATTGGGTTCTCTTCAGTCAACAAATATTATGCTTTTTGTAGTAGTAGTTTTGGATCTTAGATATAATCTCAAATATCTCAATGCTAAGTACACTTAGCATTATGGTGAGGAATTTTCTAAAATTTTGGTTAAAAAGGTTATAAATGCTTTAAATGAGATGATGGATGATTATAAAGATTTAAATGAAGATGAATCAAAAGAAGATGATTTATCTTCTACTGTGTTGAAGAAAAATGATGATTTCTTTGATGGTAGTGATAATTATGTTGATGATTTTTTTGTTGAATTGGAGAAAGAACATGAAGTTGTAGCTTTGGAAGAGTTGGATTGGTACTTGGAGGACAAACTTGAAAATATAGAATTGATTTTGATCTTCTAAACTGGTGGAAGGTAAATGAGGTTAGGTATCCTTCTTTGGAAAATGTAGAAAGGAATGTATTTGCTATCCAAGCATCTACTATGGCCTACGAATCTACATTTAGCACTGGGGGGAGAACTTTAGATAAATTTAGGAGTTCTTTAAAACCTATTATAGCTGAAGTTCTCATATGTCTACAAGATTGGTTGAGAAGCTCAAACAAACCTATTAAAATTGAAGAATTAGTTCAAGACCTTGATGATAATGAATCAGGTTAGTATACAAATCTTGCAAATTTTAATTTCACTTTTACTTATTTTATTCATTTAATTTAATAAAAATATGGTTCAATTACAATTTTCAGAGGGGTCACAAGATCCAAATATTCTTCCAACTATAGTTGGCCAACTAAATTTGGAATGGGTGTATTAAATATTATAAGGTAATATTTTGGTTTTTTATTACTCTTTCAGCTTAATAATTTATGTCTACATGATTAACATGTTTTCATCTTTGGTTGTCATTCTATAGTGGAGCAAAAAAAGAAAGGATTTGTAGAAGAGATAATTAATTGGGTTTAGATTTTCGTTGCTGTTCCAGGATGGATTTTTGAAATGATTATTATCATGTTTGTTATTAGTTGTATTTTTTTTGTTATATTAAGCAACCTAATTTTAGCAATTACTTAAGTAGTAATTGATGCTACCAATGTTTGTGGTAATATTTAGCTATTCCTTAATATTTTAAGTAATAATTTAAAAAATGTATTATTGCTATTATGGTTAACTTTCACTCGGTTGAACTAAGCCAACTTGTGAAAAAACAAAGAACCAAATTAAGGACATAACTCGGTCCCATTCTATTTACCATTTTTATTCTTTTCTCCACATAAAAGCTTTTGACAAGATAATGGAACTCGTTTGTGGTATTCAGTCTATTTGACAAAACAAAATTGGCCCAATTTGAGTTTGAAAGATACATAACTAAGGAATGATAAATGATACAACAAAAGGTTGCGACATGAACTAACTTGTCCAGTTTGAAGAAAATAAATTGAAAAAAATGTTCAAACTCCGTTCTGTCCCGGAACCATTTTCTCCTACCCAAAATTCCCGATTTCCTTCCCCTCACATCCCGATATTTTCAACCTATGGGACGGCTTTGTATCTTCAAAAAAAATATCCGAACAATGGGAATGGACTGGAGATTTGTAATCCCAATCGCATCCCATCCCATGAGCACCCCTAGCATTTACTGGTTTGTAGGTTTTATTTAAAAAATAAAATAACAAAAAATTTAATATAACCTTTGAAACTATAACATTTTTAAATTTTTTTTTAAATGTGAATACTATATTTAGTTATGATAATCTTAATAATTATATATCATGTAAATTCAATATAAATAATTATATTGATAAATATTATAAGAATGATCATACAAAATATTAATAAACAATTATTAATAAGATAAATATTGTTTAAAATATATTTACAAAACCTAAAATGATTCAAAATCAAATTGAAATATTTTACTAAATATTAATTTTAAAATTTTAAATTTTTGTATCCATTTATAAGCTTATATATTTTTTAATGAAAACTAAATTATTTAAATTATATTTGTCTAACTATTAATTTATTTTTAAATTTATATTTCTATAAAAATATATTAATAAATAATTAAAATGTATATATAAAATTACAATGAATACTAATAAAAATGAGATTTATGATTTATTATTTAGGGTATACCTATTTAATAGTTTAAGTTTATTGTGGTTTTGGGGTTAATGAGTATATTTATTTATATGTTTACACATTTAGGTTTTATTTATTGATTTATAGGTTTTATTTAATCAATGAAATAACAATAAATTTATTTTTATGAATTTTCGTGATTTTCAAAGGTTATAACCTTTGAAAATATATTAATTTTTTAATAGTTCTAAAATATGAATCCAATACTTAGTTATAATAATCATAATAATTATATTTGATGTAAATTCAATATAAAAAATTTTATTAATATATATTATTTTGATTCTCAAAAAATAAATTAATAAACTATTATTAATAAGACAGATATTAATTAAAATATATTTGCACAACCCAAAATAATTCAAAATCAAAGTAAATTATATTACTAAATAAACTTTTAAATTTTTGAAATTTTGTTTATTTTTATAAGCTTATATTTTTTTTCATAAAAAATAATTTATTTATATTATATATGTCTCACTCATTATTTATTTTGTAATTAATATTTCTATAAAAATAAAATAAAAAATAATTAAAATGAATATTTAAAATTATAATGAATACAAATAAAAACGAGTTTATTATATATTATTTAGGTTATATAGGTTTAATGGTTTAAGTATTTAGGGGGTTTTGGGGTTTAGGAGTCTAGATATTTAAATGTTTAGGAATTTAGTAGTTTATAAGTTTTATATAAACAATAAAATAACAAAAAATTTATTTTTGTTATTTTATCTCATTTTCAAAGATGTTAACTATTGGGAAATCGTGCTTCCACGGGTAGTGAGATTAAGAACAGAAAAAATAGAAAAACAAGCAATATATATATCCCAATCCAACAGCATCCACGACAGAATCAAAACAAAACGAGAAATCAACACAGGAAATAACGTGGTTCGCTAGTCGCTCAGTACGACTAGCTACCTCCACCAGAAAACGCTTATGCGTTACAGATTAAAACCAAGAACAGAACGTCTTACAGTATGCAGCACGGAGCAGTCGCGAAATCACGCAGAGAGAAGAAGAGACGATGATGAACAGTTCAACCGGGTCAAAAAATAGCCGCCTAGAAAAATAAATACAAATCATTTTATACAAAAAATAAACATCTGGTTCATTTAACCGAAGCGGGTCGGATCATGAAAATATTAAAACAGATTATTAAGTAAAAACAAATTACATATACAGCATTAACCTTTAAAGATATAATAATTTTTAAATTATTTTCAAATGTAAATATAATATTTAGTTATAATAATATTAATAATTTTCAAATGTAAATATAATATTTAATTATAATAATATTAATAATTATATATCTTATAAATTCAATATAAACATTTTTATTGATAAATATTCTAATAATGATCAAAAAATAAATTAATAATCTATTATTAATAAGATAGGTATCAATTAAAATATAATTACAAAACCTAAAATGATTCAGAAGAAAAAACAAAATATATTACTATATAATAATTTTTTGTTTTGAAATTTTTTTTTCTTTTAAAAAGGGTATCTATAATTTTTTGATGAAAAATAATTTATATAAATTATTTTTGCCTAGTTCAATTTATTTTGTAATTAATATTAATATATAAATAAACAAATAAATAATTAAAATGAATATTTAAAATTATAATGAAAAAAAAATGAGCTTCATTATTTATTATTTAAGGATACTGTTTTAATTTAAATTAGATCTGTCTCACTAATAATTTATTTTGTAATTAATATTTCTATAAAAACAAACTGATAAATAATTAAAATAAAAATATAAAAATATACTGAATAATAATTAAAATGAGATTTATGAATTCTTATTAATGTTTACCAGTTTAATGGTTTAAGTATTTAGAGGTTTTGTCGTTTAGGAGTTTAGTGATTTATGTTTTTAGGCATTTAGTGGTTTATAGGTTTTATTTAAACAATGAAATAACAAAAAAAATATTTTTGATATTTTTTCAAATTTTCAAAGGATAATAATCATTATTATTATATATAATATAAACTAAATATAAACAAATTTATTGATAGATATGATATCAATTATCAAAAAATAAATTAATATGCTATTATTAATATGATATATATAAATTAAAATATAATTAAAAAAATATCCAAAATCCAAATAAAATTTATTAATAAATAATAATTTTTTTTTAGTTTTTGCTTCTTTTTATAAGCTTATATTTTTTTTGATGAAAAATAAATTATTTAAATTATATTTGTATCACTCATAATTTATTTTGTAATTAATATTTTAATAAATTATTTAAATTATATTTAAGGTTTATGAGTTCAAAGGTTTAAGTATTTATGGGCTTTTGTGTTAGGAGTTTATAGGTTTATGTGTTTAGGCATTTAGTGGTTTATAAGTTTTATTTAAACAATGATATAACAAAAAATTTATTTTTATTATTTTTTAAAATTTTGAAGGTTATAACCTTTGAAAATATAATAATTTTTAAATTTTTTTAAAATGTAAATATAATATTTAGTTATAATAATCATAATAATTATAAGTCATTTAAATTCAATATAAATAATCACATTGCTAGATATTATAATAATGATCAAAAAAAATTTAATAAACTATTATTAATAATATAGATATTATTTAAAATATATTTGTAAAATCTAAATTTATTCAAAATCAAAGTAAAATATATTACTTAATGATAATTTTTTTAATGTATTGCATTTTTTATAACTTTATATTTTTGTTATTATAAATAACTTATTTAAATTAATTTTAATTACTCATATTTTATTTTGTAATTTATAATTCTATAATAATCAACTAATAAATAATTAAAATAATTATTTAAAATTATAATGAATACAAATAAAATTGGGATTCATTATTTATTATTCAGGATATACCGGTTTAATGGTTTAAGTATTTAGGTGTTTTTGGTTTTAGGTGTTTAGTGATTTAAGTGTTTAGACCTTTAGTGGTTTATACTTATTATCTAAAGAAGTAAAAAACAAAAAATTTTATTTTTTGAATTTTTTTAAATTTGAAAGTTGTAACGTTTGAAAATATAATAATTTTAAATTTTTTTAAATGTGAATATAATATTTAGTTATAATAATCATAATATTTATATATAATATAAACTAAATATAAATAATTTTATTGATAGTTATTATAATAATGATCAATAAATAAATTAATAAACTAGTATTAATAAGAATGATATAAATTAAAATATAATTGTAGAATCAAAAATGATTCAAAATCAAAATATGATATATTACTAAATAATAATTTTTTATTTTAAAAATTTTGCCTCATTTTATAAGTATAAATATTTTTTTGTTGAAAAAAAAATTATTTAAATTATATCTGTTTCACTAATAACTTATTTTGTAATTAATATTTCTATAAACATAAATTGATAAATAATTAAAATGAATATTTAAAATTATCAAGGTTTAGGAGTTTAGTAATTTAAGTATTTAGGTATTTTGTGGTTAATAGGTTTTATTTAAATAATTAAATAACAAAAAATTAATTTTTATGATTTTTTCTCATTTTCAAGGTTATAAACATTGAAAATATTATAATTTTTAATTTTTTTTCAAATGTTAATACAATATTTAATTATAATAATCATAAAAATTAAATATCATGTAAATTCAATGTAAATAATTTTATTGATCGATATTATAATACTGATCATAAAATAGATTAATAAACTATTATTAATATCATAGATATTAATTAAAATATATTTGCAAAACCTAAAATGATTCAAAATCAATGTAAAATATATTACTAAATAATAATTATTTATATATATATTTTGATTCTTTATATAAGCTACTAAATTTTTTTGATGAAGATAAATTATTTAAAATATATTTGTCTCATTCATTATTTTATTTTGCAATTAATATTTCTATAAAAATAAACTAATAAATAATTAAAATGAATATTAAAATTATAATGAATACAAATAAAAATGAGATTTATGATTATTTATTTAGGGTATACTGGTTTAATGGTTTAAGTATTTAGGAGTTTAGGAGTTTAGTGATTTAAGGGTTTAGGCATTTAGTAGTTTATATGTTTTATTTAAATAATGAAATAACAAAAAAATTATTTTTCAAATTTTTTATCAATTTTGAAGGTTATAACCTTTATAAATATAATAATTTTTAAATTTTTTTCAAATGTGAATACAATATTTAGTTATAATAAACTTAATAATTATATATTGTAGATTAAAAAATAAATAATTTTATTAATACAAATTAATAAACTAAATATAAATATAATAATGATCAAAAAATCAATTAATAAACTATTATTTATTGATAGATATTTATATATTATTTATAAAATACTTAAACCATTAAAGATGGTTTAAATGTTTAAGTATTTAAGGGTTTTGGGGTTTTGGGGTTTAGGAGTTTAATGATTTAAGCGTTTAGGCATTTAGTAGTTGATAGGTTTTTATATAAACAATAAAATAACAAAAATTTATTTTTGTGATTTTATCTCATTTTCAAAGATGATTACCTTTATAAATATAATAATTTTTAAATTATTTTCAAATGTAAATATAATATTTAGTTATAATAATATTAATAATTATATATCATGTAAATTCAATATTAACAATTTTATTGATAAATATTCTAGTAATGATAAAAAAATAAATTAATAATCTATTATTAATAAGATAGATACCAATAAAAATATAATTACAAAACCTAAAATGATTAAGAAAAAAGCAAAATATATTACTATATAATAATTTTTTGTTTTGAAAATTTTTTTTCTTTTTAAAAGTTTATCTATAATTTTTTGATGAAAAATAATTTATATAAATTATTTTTGTCTAGCTCAATTTATTTTGTAATTAATATTTATATATAAATAAACAAATAAATAATTAAAATGAATATTTATAATTATAATGAAAAAAATGAGATTTATTATTTATTATTTATTATTTAGGGATACAGTTTTAATTTAAATTAGATCTCTCTCATTATATTTATTTTGTAATTTATATTTCTATAAAAATAAACAGATAAATAATTAAAATAAAAATTTAAAATTATACTGAATAAAAATTAAAATGAGATTTATGATTTTTTATTAATCTATACCAGTTTAATGGAATAAGTATTTAAAGGTTTTATCGTCTAGGAGTTTAGCAATTTATGTTTTTAGACTTTTAGTGGTTTATAGGTTTTATTTAAATAATGAAATAACAAAAAAAATATTTTTGATAATTTTTCACATTTTCAAAGGTTAACCTTTGAAAATATAATAATTTTAAATTTTTTTAAAAATGTGAATATAATATTTAGTAATAATAATCAATATAATTATATATAATATAAACTAAATATAAACAATTTTATTGATAGATATGATATCAATTATCAAAAAATAAATTAATAAACTATTATTAATATGATAGATATAAATTAAAACATAATTAAAAAACCTAAAATGATTCAAAATCAATTTAAAATTTATTACTAAATAATAATTTTTTGTTTTTAAATTTTTACTTCTTTTTAAAAGATTATTTTTTTTATTAAAAGTAAATTATTAATATTATATTTTTCTGACTAATTATTTATTTTGTAATTAATATTTATATAAAAAAACAAATAAATATTTAAAATGAATATTTAAAATTATAATGAATATAAATTAAAATGAGATTTAAGATTTATTATTGCTGTATATGTAATTTATTTTTTGATAATCTGTTTGTATAACCAAATATTTTTTCTTTTTTAATATTTTATTGTAAGTGTAGGAAAGCAAATATTAAAAGGCCGGGGATGCAGCAGTAGCACAATAACGGAGGTCTCGCTGACCGGATAGCTAGCCGAAATTGGAGCAGAGCTAGACCCGTCTCATGATCTGACCCGCTCTAGTTAAATGAACCGAGATAAATTTTAATATGAAATGTTTTGTAATTTTAATTTCGGGTGGCTGTTTTTGTACCCGTGGAACTATTCATTGTCTCTCTCTCTCTTCTATATGTGCGATTTATCATGACTATTTTGTGTGCTACATACTATAAGACATTTCTGTTGCTTTAATCTATAATGCATAAGTATTTTCTGGAGGATTTAGCTAGTCATACTGAGCGACTAGCGAACCACATTATTTTCGGTATTTATTTCTTGTTTTTTGATTCTATCATAGATGGTTGCTGAATTGTTATATATATATTGCTTGTTTTCTGTTGTTTCTGTATTTCTGTATCTCAATCTCACTACCATGGAAGCACAATTGCCAAACAATTATATATGGTATACCAGTTTAATAGATCGATTATTTAGGGGTTTTGTCATTTAGGAGTTTAGAAATTTATGTTTTTAGGCATTTAGTGGTATATATGTTTTATTTATATAATAAAAATAAAAATTTTTATTTTGATTTTTTTTTGATTTTCAAAGGTTATAACCTTTGAAAATAAAATAATTTTTAAAATCTTTTGTAATGTGAATACAATGTATAATTATATTAATCTTATTAATTATATATCATATAAATTCAATATACATAATTTTAATGATAGATATATAATAATGATCAAAAATTAAATTAATAAACTATTATTAATAATATAAATATTAATTAAAATATATTTACATAACACAAAATGATTCAAAATCAAAAAATATATATATTACTAAATAATAATATTTAATTTTTAAACTTTGCCATCTTTTTATAATCATATATTTTTTTATGATTAAAAATAAATTATTTAAATAATATTAGTGTCACTCGAAATTTATTTTATAATTAATTTTTCTAAAAAATTAAAATATAATTAATTAAAATGAATATTTAAAATAATAATAAATAAAAATAAAAATGAGATTTATTATTTATTAAGTAGTATACAGTAGTTATAAGGTTTATGTATTTATGAGTTTCGGGTTTTATATGCTACTGATTTAAGTTAGTAAACATTTAGTGGGCTATAGGTTTTATTGAAAAAAGAAATAACAAAAAATTTATTTTTTGTATTCTTTCTCAATTTTTAAGATTATAAACTTTGAAAATATAATAATTTTTAAATTTTTTTAAAAAGTTAATACAATATTTATTTATAATAATCATAATAATTATATATCATATAAATTCAATATAAATAATTTTATTGATATATATTCTAATAATTATCAAAAAATAAATTAAAAATCTATTATGAATAACATTGATAGTACTTAAAATATAATATAAAAACCTAAAATGATTCAAAAGCAAAGAAAAAAATATTACTTAATAATAATTGTTTCTTTTTAAATTTTTATTCTTTTTATAAGCTTATCTATTTTTTGTTAAAAAAATAACTTTTATAAATTATATTTTTAACTCATAATTTATTTTATAATATTTATATATAAATAATAACAATCAAAATGAATTTTTTTAATTATAATGAAAACAAATAAAAATGAGATTTATTAATTATTATTTATGGTAAACTAGTTTTAAGGATTATCTATATAGGGGTATCGAAACTTTGTAGTTTAGTGATTTAAGTGTTTAGGCATTTAGTGATTTATAGGTTTTATTTAAACAATGAAATAACAAAAATAAATATTTTTTTATTTTTTCACATGTTCAAAGGTTATAAACTTTGAAAATATAAAAATTTTAAAACTTTTTTCAAAAGTGAATATAATATTTAGTTATAAAAATTATTAAATTTATATATCTTATAAATTCAATATAAACATTTTTATTGATAAATATTCTAATAATGATCAAAAAATAAATTAATAATCTATTATTAATAAGTTAGATATCAATTAAAATATAATTACAAAACCTAAAATGATTAAGAATCAAAGCAAAATATATTACTATTTAATATTTTTTTGTTTTTAATTTTTTTCTTCTTTATTAAGTTTATCTATATTTTTTTGTTGAAAAATAATTTATATAAATTATATTTGTATAACTTATAATTTATTTTGTAATTAATATTTATATAAAAATAAACAAGTAATAATTAAAATGAATATTTAAAATTATAATGAAAAAAATAAAAATGAGATTTATTATTTATTATTTAGGATATATATTTTAAAAAAATTGATCTATGTAGGGTTTTCAAGATTTAGAAGTTATTGATTTAAGTATTTAGGCATTTAATCGTTTATAGGTTTTATTCAAACAATTAAATAACAAAAAATTATTTTTCATATTTTTTCAAATTTTCAAAGGTTATAACATTTGAAAATATAAAAATTTTAAAATTTTTTAAAAATGTGAATACAATATTTAGTAATAATTAATATTATAACTATATATAATATAAACTAAATATAAACAATTTTATTGGTAGATGTTATATCAATTATCAAAAAACAAATTAATAAACTATTATTAATATAATAGATATAAATTAAAATATAATTAAAAAACCTAAAATGATTCAAAATCAAAGTAAAATTTATTACTAAATAATAATAATTTTTTAGTTTTTGCATCATTTTATAACCTTATATGTTTTTTTGATGAAAAATAAATTATTTAAATTATATTTGTATCACTCATAATTTATTTTGTAATTAATATTTCTATAAAGTATTTAAATTATATTTATGGTTTACGAGTTTAAAGGTTTAAGTATTTAGGGTCTTCGGGGTTTAGGAGTTTAGATATTTATGTATTTAGGAATTTAATGGTTTATAAGTTTTATTTAAATAATGATATAAGAAAAAATTTATTTTTGTTATTTTTTCTCAATTTTGAAAGTTATAAACTTTGAAAATATAACAATTTTTAAATTTTTGTTATATGTTTATACTATATTTAGTTATGATAATCTTAATAATTATATATCATGTAAATTCAATATAAACAATTATATTGAAATATATTATATTAATGATCAAAAAATAAATTAATAAACTTTTATTAATAAGATAGATATTATTTTAAATATATTTGCATAACATAAATTTATTCAAAATCAAAGTAAAATATATTATAAAATAATACTTTCTTTGATGTTTTGCTTATTTTTATAAGTTTATATTACTTGTTATTAAAATTAAATTATTTAAATTATATTTGTCTTCCACATAATTTAATTTTAATTTATAATTCTATAAAAATAAAGTAATAAATAATTAAAATGAATATTTAAAAAAAATAATGAATACAAATAAAATAGAGATTTATTATTTATTATTCAGGATATAATAGTTTAATGGTTTAAGTATTTATGTGTTTTGGGTTTTAGTGAATGAAATGATTAGGCCTTTAGTGATTTATAGTTTTTATTTAAAGAATTAAAAAATAAAAAATTTAATTTTTTTATTTTTTTTAATTTTTGAAGGATATAACCATTGAAATTATAATAATTTTTAATTTTTTTTAAATGTGAATATAATATCCAGTAATAATAATCTTAATAATTATATATAATGTGAAATCAATATAAATAATTTTATTAATAGATATTATAATAATGATCAATAAAAAATTAATAAACAATTATCAATAAGAATCATAAAAATTAAAATATAATTGCAAAATCTAAAATGATTCAAAATAAAAATAAAATATATTACTAAATAATAAATTTTTAATTTTAAAATTTTGCCTCTTTTTATAAGGATATATATTTTTATTGATGAAAAATAAATTATTTAATTTAGATATGTCTCACTAATAATTTATTATGTAAATAATATTTTTATAAAAATAAACTGATAAATAATTAAAATAAAAATTTAAAATTATACTAAATAAAAATTAAATTGAGATTTATGATTTTTTATTAATGTACACCTGTTTAATAATTTAAGTATTTAAAGGTTTTGTCATTTAGGAGTTTAGTAATTTATGTTTTTAGACATTTAGTGGTTTATAGATTTTATTTAAACAATAAAATAACAAAAAAACAATAGTACTTTTTTCTCATTTTCATAGATTATAACCTTTGAAAATATATAAATATTTGAAATTTTTTGAAATGTGAAAACAATATTTAGTTATAATAATATTAATAATTATATATCATATAAATTCAATATAAACAATTTTATTGGTAGATAATATAATAATGATCAAATTTAAGTTAATAAACTATTAATAAAAAGATTGATATTAATTAAAAAATATTTACAAAACCCAAATTTATTAAAAATTAAAGTAAAATATATTACAGGATAATAATTTTTAATTTTAAAATTTTTACTTCTTTTATAAGCATATATTTTTTTGATTAAAAATAAATTAATTAAAATATATATGCCACTCTCATAATTTATTTTGTAATAAATATTTCTAATAAAATAAACTAAAAAATAATTAAAATGAATATTTAAAAATATAATAAATTCAAATAAAAATTAGATTTATTAATTATTACGTAGTATATAACAGTTTAATGGTTTATGTATTTAGGCATTATAAAGATTAGGAGTTTACTGATTTAACTGTGTATGCATTTATTGGTTTATAGGTTTTATTAAACAAATAAAATTATAAAAATTTATTTTTATTTTTTTTATATTTTCAAAGGTTATAAACTTTGAAAATATAATAATTTTTAAATTTTTTTTAATGTGAATACAATATTTAGTTATAATAATTATTATATTTATATATCAAATAAATTCAATACAAATAATTTTAATGATAAATATTCTAATAATGATCAAAAAATAAATTAATAATCTATTATTAATAAGATAGACATCAATTAAAATATAATTAAAAAAATGATTTAGAAGAAACGCAAAAAATATTATTATATAATAATTTTTTGTTTTGAATTTTTTTTTCTTTTAAAAAGTTTATCAACAATTTTTTTGATGAAAAATAATTTATATAAATTATATTTGTCTAACTCAATTTATTTTGTAATTAATATTTGTATATAAATAAACAAATAATTAATTAAAATGAATATTAAAAATTATAATTAAAAAAAATGAGATTTATTATTTATTATTTAGGCATACCGGTTTACTTTAAATTAGATCTGTCTCACTAATAATTTATTTTGTAATTAATATTTATTTAAAATAAATTGATAAATAATTAAAATAAAAATTTAAAATTATACTGAATAAAAATTAAAATGAGATTTATGATTTATTATTAACATATAGAAGTTTAATGATTTAAGTATTTAGAGGAATTATCGTTAGGAGTTTATTGATTTATGTTTTTAGTCTTTTAGTGGTTTTTATGTTTTATTTAAAAAAATAAAATAACAAAACAAATTTCTATAATTTTTTATCATTTTCATAAGTTATAACATTTGAAAATATAATAATATTTAAAATTTTTTGAAATTTTAATACAATATTTTGTTAAAATAAAATTAATAATTATATATCATATAAATTTAATATAAATAATTTTATTGATAGATATTATAATAATGATAAAAAATTAAATTTATAAACTATTAATATAAGAGAGATATTAATTAAAAAATATTTACAAAACCAAAATTGATAAAAAATTAAAGTAACTTATATTATCATGGTTGTTATTAGTTGTATTTTTTTTGTTATATTAAGCTGCCTATTTTTAGCAATTACTTAAGTAGTAATTGATGCCACCAATGTTTCTGGTAATATTTAGCTATTCCTTAATATTTTAAGTAATTGTTTAAAAAATGTAGTATTGCTATTATGGTGAACTTTCACTCGACTGAACAAAGCCAACTTGTGAAAAAACAAAGAATCAAATTAAGGACACAACTCGTTCCCGTTCTATTTAACATTTATATCCTTTTCTGCTCATCAAAGCTTTTGAAAATGTAATGGATCTCATTTGCGGTGTTAAGCCTAATTGACAAAACAAAATTGGCCCAATTTGAGTTTGAAAGATACATAACTAAGGAATGATAAATGGTAAAACAAAAGGTTTCGACATGAACTAACTTGGTCGGTTTGAAGAAAATAAATTGAAAAAAATGTCTGAACTCCGTTCCGTCCCGGAACCATTTTATCCTACCCAAAATATCCAATCTCCATCCCGTCCCATCCCGATATTTTCAACCTATGGGATGGATTTGGATCTTCAAAAAAAAATCACTGAACTATGGGAAGGGACTGGAGATTTTAATCCACATCCCGTCCCGTCCTAGGAGCACCCCTATCATCGAGTAGATTATAGGTTTTATTTAAAAAATAAAATAACAAAAAATTTATTTTTATTATTTTTTTATATTTTCAAAGGTTATAACCTTTGAAAATATAATAATTTTTAAATTTTTTTCAAATGTGAATACAATATTTAGTTATACTAATCATTATATTTATATATTATATAAATTCAATATAAACAATTTTATTGATAAATATTCTAATAATTATCAAAAAATAAATTAATTATCCATTAATAATAAGATAGATATGAATTAAAATATAATTATAAAACTTAAAATGATTCAGAAGCAAAGAAAAATATATTACTATATATTAATTTTTTGTTTTTGAATTTTTTTTTAATAAGTTTATCTATATTTTTTTAATGAAAAATAATTTATATAAATTATATTTGTCTAACTCATAATTTATTTTGTAATTAATATTTATATATAAATAAACAAATAAATAATTAATATGAATATTTAAAATTATAATGAAAAAAAAGATATTTATTATATATTTTATATTATTTATTAATTAGGGATGCCGGTTTAATTTAAATTAGATCCGTTTCACTAATAATTTAGTTTGTAATTAATATTTATATAAAAATAAACTGATAAATAATTAAAATAAAAATTTAAAATTATACTGATAAAATTAAAATGAGTTTTAAGATTTATTATTAATGTATACCAGATTAATAGTTTAAGTATTTAGAGGTTTTGTCGTTAGGAGTTTATTGATTTATGTTTTTAGGCTTTTAGTGGTTTATAGGTTTTATATAAAAAAATAAAATAACAATAGAAATTTCTATAATTTGTTATCATATTCATAGGTTATAACATTTGAAAATATAATAATATTTACAATTTTTTGAAATTTTAATACAATATTTTGTTATAAAAATATTAATAATTATATATCATATAAATTTAATATAAATAATTTTATTGATAGATATTATAATAATGATCAAAAATTAAATTTATAAACTATTAGTATTAAGATATATATTAATTAAAAAATATTTACAAAACCCAAATTGATTCAAAATTAAAGTAACTTATATTACTTGATAATAATTTTTAATTTTTAATTTTATACTTCTTTTATAAGCATATATTTTTATTAGATAAATAATATATTATTTTAATTATATATGTCCAACTCATAATTTATTTTGTAATAAATATTTCTAAATAAATACACTAATAAATAATTAAAATGAATATTTAAAAATATAATAAATAGCAATAAAAAATAGATTTATTAATTATTAAGTAGTATTTAGAGGTTTAATGGTTTATGTAATTAGGCATTACGGGGTTTAGGAGTTTACTGATTTAACTTTATATGCATTTAGTAGGGGTGCTCACGGGACTCGGAGATTTGCGACCCGACTCGAAGTCTTGTCCCGAAAGAATCGGGACTGAGAAAATCTATTGACTTTGACTTTACCCATCTTGTTCTCTCACCTATTTTTTCTTTTGGAATTGTTCCGAATCTTAAGCAATATCTATCCCAAGAACCATCCCGTCCTAAAAAACCGATACTAGAACCAAGAATATATATATATATATATATATATATATATATATATATATATATATATATAGAACATGAAGATGCCACCAATTCCTCTACTGCCCATCCAATTATAACGCACCTATTGCTCTTCCGATGAGTTCCAGGATGCCTCACGCCATTCCAGCCTAGTTCAGTTAGGTACAGCCCTTGTCCGTCTCACTTCTAGTTGCCTCCACCATGTCTCAGATGCAACCAGCCTTTTGGTTTGTTTTTCTGACGAGAATTGAGTGATTAATTATTATTATTATGTGTCTCAGTTAGTTTTGTTGATTATTGGTTGTGGTGTTTTAGTTGGGACGAATTGGTGGGTTGAATGTGTTACAGTAAGTTTTGTAAAGCTTGCTTGTTTGAAATATTTATATGTATTTATGCTTAACATATCATATTAATTAATGGCAATGCAGATGGCACAATCCAATGGTAAACGAAAAATATAATAAATTGAAGATGATCACATCTCAAATGATCAAAGTACTAGTAAATCAAATCATCATTTTCATGAACCCTCCTATTGTTACAGCAGGTTCTTCAATTCCAATTGTAAAAGAAAGTAAAGTTACATATGAACCTCAAGCTCATAAAAAGTATAAGTCTGCTGTTTGGGAAACTTATAAGATATTAGTTGATTCAGAGGGAAATGAAACTGGAAGGGATGCTTGTATATGGTGTATGAAAGAATACTTGGCAAAAAATGATCAAGGTACTTCGGGTTTATGAAAATACTTGAGAGAGACTTGTAGGAAATTTTCACACAAAAAAGAATTAATAGAAGCTCACAAAGGTAAAGACAAGTCCAATCTTTGTTGAGTTTCACTAAAGGTACTAGTTCAGAGGATAACAAATAAACTTGTTGGCAATTTGATCAACAACTATTTAGGGAGGCTTTGGTGTAAATGATCATAAAAGATGAATTGCCTTTTTGTTTTGTTGAGAGGGGTGAGTTTAATGAGGTTTGTGAAGTTAGTGTGCCTCAAATTAAAATTCCATCTAGGCACTCTATATGGAGGAATTATTTTTCTTTGTTTGTGAAGGAAAATAAGATATTATTTGATAGCATATCATCTCATTGTTGTAGCATTTCATTGACTACCGACACTTGGAGTAGCATTCAAAATTTGTCTTATATATTTTTGACTATCCTAAAAGATTAGATATGTTTAAGTTATGTGTTGAAGAAGAAAACTTGACATATGGATCTACATTGCAATTAGATTGTCCGACAAGATGGAATTCAACTTAGTTGATGCTACAAACTTAAATAAAATATCAAAAAGAATTTGATAAGTTGGAGGACAAAGACTAATGGTTTTTGAAGGAGTTTGGTTCAAACGTTCCTACTAAGAGAGACTGAACAAATGCTAAAATTTTGTCTCGTTTCTTGAAAACTTTTTATGAGGTAACTTGTAAATTTTCTGGCTCATAATATTCTACCTCTAGTGTTAATTTTCCTGAGATTATTCGAATTTTGAAAAAAATTGAACTTTGTGAAAATAGTAGAGATACAATGGTGTCTGAAATGGGTATGAAAATGAGGCATAAATTCAACAAATATTGGTGTTCTCTTCAGTCAACAAATATTATGCTTTTTGTAGCAGTAGTGTTGGATCCTATATATAAGCTCAAATATCTCAAGGTTAAGTACCCTTAGCATTATGGAGAGGAATTGGCTAAAAATTTGGTGAAAAATGTTATAAATGCTTTACATGAGATGATGGATGATTATAAAGATTTAAATGAAGATAAATCAAAAGATTATGATTTCTCTTCTACTGTGTTGAAGAAAAATGATGATTTCTTTGATGGTAGTGATACTTATGTTGATTATTTTTTTTGTTGAATTGGAGAAAGAAGAAGAAGTTGCAGCTTTCGAAGAGTTGGATAGGTAATTGGAGGACAAACTTGAAAAAAATAGAATTGATTTTGATCTTCTAAACTGGTGGAAGGTAAATGAGGTTATGTGTCCTTCTTTGGAAAATGTAGCAAAAGATGTATTTGCTATCCAAGCATCTACTATGGCCTACGAATCTACATTTAGCACTAGGGGGAGAACTTTAGATAAATTTAGTAGTTCTTTAACATCTATTACAGCTGAAGTTCTCATATGTCTAAAAGATTGGTCGTGAAGCTCAAACAAACCTATTGAAATTGAAGAATTAGTTCGAGACCTTGATGATAATGAATCAGGTTAGTATACAAATCTTGTAAATTTTAATTTCAATTTTACTTATTTTATTCATTCAATTTAATAAAAATATAGTTCAATTATAATTTTCAGAGGGGTCACAAGATCCAAATATTCTTCCAAATATAGTTGTCCAACTAAATTTGTAATGGGTGTATATTATTTTATAAGGTAATATTTTGTTTTTTTATTACTCTTTCATCTTAGAAATTTATGTATACATAATTAATACATTTTCATCTTTGGTTGTCCTTCTACAGTGGAGGAAGAAAAGGGAGGAGTTGTAGAAGAGATAATTAATTGGGTTTAGATTTTCGTTGCTATTCTGGGACGGACCTTTGTAATGATTATTATCATTGTAGTTATTAGTTGTATTTTTTTTGTTATATTAAGTTGCCTAATTTTTGCAATTACTTAAGTAGTAATTGATGCTACCAATTTTTGTGGCTATCTTTAGATATTCCTTAATATTTTTAAGTAATTGTTTAAAAAAGGTAGTATTGCTAATATGGTTAACTTTCACTCAGCCGAACAAAGCCAACTTGTGACAAAACAAAGAATTAAATTAAGCACACAACTCGGTCACGTTCTATTTAACATTTATATTCTTTTTTACACATCAAAGCTTTTGATAAGGTAATGGAACTCGTTTGCAGTATTCAACCTAATTGACAATACAAAATTGGCCCAATTTGAGTTTGAAAGATACATAACTACGGAATGATAAATGGTACAACAAAAGGGTTCGATATGAACTAACTTGGCCGGTTTGAAGAAAATAAATTGAAAAAAATAAATTGAAAAAAATGTCTGAACTCCTTTCCATCCCGGAACCATTTTCTCCTACCCAAAATCCTGGATCTCCATTTCGTCCCATCCCGATATTTTCAACCTATGTGACGGGTCTGGATCTTCAAAAAAACACCTCCGAACTGTGGGAGGGAGCTGTAGATTTGTAATCCCCATCTTGTCCCGTCCCAATACACCCCTACATTTAGTGGTTTATAGGTTTTATTGTAAAAATAAAATAACAAAAAAATTTTTTTTATTATTTTTTGATATTTTCAATGGTTATGACTTTTGAAAATATAATAATTTTTTAATTTTTTTCAAATAAGAATAGAATATTTAGGTATACTAATCATTATATTTATATTTTATATAAATTCAATATAAACAATTTTATTGATACATATTCTAATAATAATCATAAAAATATTATTAATTATCCATTAATAATAAGATAGATATCAATTAAAATAGAATTACAAAACGTAAAATGATTCAGAAGCAAATAAAAATAAATTACTAGATAATTATTTTTTGTTTTTGAATTTTTTTTATTAAATTTATCTATATTTTTTTGTTGAAAAATAATTTATATTATTTACCTTTGTCTAACTCATAATTTATTTTGTAATTAATATTTATAAATAATAAACAAATTAATAAATAAAATAAATATTTAAAATTATAATAAAAAAATGAAATTTATTATTTATTATTTATTATTTAGGGATACTAATTTAATTTAAATTAGATCCGTCTCACTAATAATTTATTTTGTAATTAATATTTTTATAAAAAATAAACTGATAAATAATTAAAATAAAAATTTAAAATTATACTGAATAAAAATTAAAATGAGATTTAAAATTTATTATTAATGTATACCAGTTTAATAGTTTAAGTATTTAGAGGTTTTGTCGTTAGAATTTTAGTGATTTATGTTTTTAGGCTTTTATTGGTTTATATGTTTTATATAAAAAAATAAAATTACAAAAAAATTTACAATAATTTATTATCATTTTCATAGGTTATAACCCTTGAAAATGTAATAATATTTATAATTTTTTGAAATGTGAATACAATATTTAGTTATAATAATATTAATAATTATATATAATATAAATTCAATATAAACAATTTTATTGATAGACAATATAATAATGATCAAAAATTAAATTAATAAACTATTAATAAAAAGATAGAAATTAATTAAAAAATATTTACAAAACCCAAATTGATTCAAAATTAAAGTAAAATATATTACTGGAAAATAATTTTTAATTTTTATAATTTTACTTCTTTTAGAACCGTATATTTATTTTATTAAAAATAATTTAATTAAATTATATTTGTCGCACTCATACTTTATTTTGTAATAAATATTTCAATAAAAATAAACTAATAAATAATTAAAAGGAATATTTAAAATTAAAATAAATAGAATAAAAATTAAGATTTATTAATTATTAAGTAGTATATAGCATTTTAATGGTTTATGTATTTAGGCATTACGGGGTTTAGGAGTTTACTGATTTAACTATGTATGCATTTAGTGGTTTATAGTTTTTATTAATTAAAAAAATTATTTTTATTATTTTTTGATATTTTCAAAGGTTATAAGCTTTGAAAATAGAATAATTTTAAATTTTTTTCAAAAGTGAATAAATATTTATTTATAAAAATCATAATAATTATAAATCATATAAATTCTATATAAACAAGTTTATTGAAAGATATTCTAATAATTATCAAAAAATAAATTAGAAATCTATTATGAATAGGATTGATATTACTTAAAATATAATATCAAATACTAACATGATACAAAAGCAAAGCAAAATATATAACTTAATATTAATTATTTGTTTTTAAATTTTTATTCTTTTTATAAGCTTATCTATTTTTTGATGAAAAATAATTTTTATAAATTATATTTTTAACTCATAATTTATTTTAAAATTAATGTATATATATAAATTAAAAACTTAACAATAAAAAAGAATTTTTTAAATTATAATGGGAACAAATAAAAATGAGATTTATTAATTATTATTTAGGGTATACCGGTTTAAAGGATGATCTATATAGGGGTATCTGGATTTTGTAGTTTAGTGATTTAAGTGTTTAGGCATTTAGTGATTTATTGGTTTTATTTAAATAATGTAATAACAAAAAAAAATATTTTTTTTTTATTTTTTCACATGTTCAAAGGTTATATAAACTTTGAAAATATAAAAATTTTAAAACTTTTTTCAAAAGTGAATACAATATTTAGTTATAAAAATTATTAAATTTATATATCATATAAATTCAATATAAACATTTTTATTGATAAATATTCTAATAATGATCAAAAAATATATTAATAATTTATTATTAATAAGTTAGATATCAATTAAAATATAATTACAAAACCTAAAATGATTCAGAATCAAAGCAAAATATATTACTATATAATATTTTTTTGTTTTTAAATAGTTTTTATTTTATTAAGTTTATCTATATTTTTATGTTGAAAAATAATTTATATAAATTAAATTTGTATAACTTATATTTTATTTTGTAATTAATATTTATATAAAAATAAACAAATAAATAATTAAGATGAATATTTAAAATTATAATTAAAAAAATAATATTGAGATTTATTCTTTATTATTTAGGATATACATGTTTAAAAAATTTAACTATTTAGGGTTTTTTAGATTTAGAAGTTATTGATTTAAGTATTTAGGCATTTAATGGTTTATAGTTTTTATTCAAACAATGAAATAATTAAAAATTTATTTTTGATATTTTTTCAAATTTTCAAAGGTCATAACATTTGAAAATATCATAATTTTAAAATTTTTTAAAAATGTGAATACAATATTTAGTAATAATAAATATTATAACTATATATAATATAAACTAAATCTAAACAATTTTATTGATAGATATTATATCAATTATCAAAAAATAAATTTAAAAACTATTATTAATATGATAGATATAAATTAAAACATAATTAAAAAACCAAAAATGATTCAAAATCAAAGAAAAATTTATTACTAAATAAAAATTTTTTTTTAGTTTTTGCATCATTTTATAAGCTTATATATTTTTTTGTTAAAAATATAATATTTAAATTATATTTGTCACTCATAATTTATTTTGTAATTAATATTTCTATTATTTATTTAAATTATATTTAAGGTTTAAGAGTTTAAAGGTTTAGGTATTTATGGGCATCGGGGTTTAGGAGTTTAGAGATTTATGAGTTTAGGCATTTAATGGTTTATAAGTTTTATTTATACAATGATATAATAAAAAATTTATTTTTGTTATTTTTCTCATCTTTGAAGGTTATAATCTTTGAAAAAATAACAAAAAAATTTTAGTAATTTTGTGTCATTTTCATAGGTTATAACCTTTGAAAATATAATAATATTTAAAAAATTTTTTAAATGTGAGTACAATATTTACTTATAATAATTTTAATAATTATATATCATATAAATTCAATATGAACAATTTTATTGATAGATATTATAATTAATGTCAAAAATTAAATTAATAAACTATTAATAATAAGATAAATATTAATTAAAAAATATTTACGAAACCCAAATTGATTCAAAATTAAAGTAAAAAATATTACTGGATAATAATAATTAATCTTTAAAATTTTACTTATTTTTTTAGTGTATATATATTTTTTGATTAAAAATAAATTATTTAAATTATATTTGTCGCACTTATAATTTATTTTGTAATAAATATTTTTATAAAATAGACTTATAAATAATTAAAATGAATATTTAAAATAATAATAAATTGAAATAAAAATTAGATATCTTAATTATTATGTAGTATATTGCAGTTTAATTGTTTATGTATTTAGGCATTACAGGCCTTAGAAGTTTATTGATTTTACAATGTATGCTTTTAGTGGTTTATAGGGTTTATTTAAAAATTAAAATAACAAAATATTTAATTTTATTATTTTTATATATTTTCCAAGGTTATATCATTTGAAAATATAATAATTTTTAAATTTTTTTTCAAATGTGAATTCAATATTTAGTTATAATAATCATTATATTTATATATCAAATAAATTCAATATAAACAATATTATTGATAAATTTTTTAAATATGATAAAAAAATAAAGTAAATATTCTATTATTAATAAGATAGATATCAATTAAAATATAATAAAAAAACCTAAAATGATTCAGAAAAAATCAAAATATATTACTATATAATAATTTGTTGTTTTGAAATTTTTATTTCTTTTAAAAAGTTTATCCATATTTTTTTGTTGAAAATTAATTTATATAAATTATATTTGTCTAACTCATAATTTATTTTTTAATTAATATTTATATAAAAATAAACAAATAAATAATTAAAATGAATATTTAAAATTATAATGAAAAAATAATAATGAGATTTATTATTTATTATTTTAGGTATACAAGTCTAATTTAAATTAGATCAGTCTCACTAATAATTTATTTTGTAATTAATATTTCTATAAAAATAAACTGATAAATAATTAAAATAAAAATTTAAAATTATACTGAATAAATATTAAAATGAGATTTATGAATTATTATTAATGTTTACCAGTTTAATGGTTTACGTATTTAGAGGTTTTGTCATTTAGGAGTTTAGTGATTTATGTTTTTAGGCATTTAGTGGTTTATTGGTTTTATTTAAACAATGAAATAACAAAAAAAAATATTTTTGATATTTTTTCACATTTTCAAAGGTTATAACCTTTTAAAATATAATAATTTTAAATTTTTTTAAAAATGTGAATACAATATTTAGTAATAATAATCATTATAATTATATATAATATAAACTAAATATAAACAATTTTATTGATAGATATGATATCAATTAATAAAAAATAAATAAATATGCTATTATTAATATGAAAGATATAAATTAAAATATAATTAAAAAACCTAAAATAATTTAAAAATAATGTAAAATTTATTACTAAATAATAATTTTTGTTTTTTAGTTTTTGCTTATTTTTATAAGCTTATATATTTTTTTGATGAAAAATAAATTATTTAAATTATATTTGTATCTCTCATAATTTATTTTGTAATTAATATTTCAATATATTATTTACAGGTTTAAGTATTTAGGGGCTTCTGGGTTTATAGTTTAGAGATTTATGTGTTTAGGTATTTAGTGGTTTATAAGTTTAATTTTAACAATGATATAACAAAAAATTTATTTTTGTTATTTTTTATCATTTTTGAAGGTTATAACCTTTGAAATTATAACACTTTTTAAATTTTTTTAATATGTGAATACAATATTTAGTTATGATAATATTAATAATTATATATCATGTAAATTCAATATAAACAATTATATTGATAGATATTATATTAATGATCAAAAAATAAATTAATAAACTATTATTAATAAGAAAGATTTTATTTAAAATATATTTGCAAAACTTAAATTTATTAAAAATCAAAATAAAATATATTACTAAATAATAATTTTTTTGATGTTTTACTTCTTTTTATAAGTTTATATTTTTTTTATTAATAGTAAATTATTTAAATTATATTTGTCTTCCTCTTAATTTATTTTTAATTTATAATTCTATAAAAATAAACTAATAAATAATTAAAATGAATATTTAAAACTATAATCAATAAAAATAAATTAGAGATCTATTATTTATTATTCAAGATAAACTAGTTTAATGGTTTAAGTATTTAGGTGTTTTGGTGTTTAGTGATTTAAGTGTTTAGGCCTTTAGTGATTTAAAGTTTTTATTTAAAGAATGAAATAATAAAAAAATTAATTTTTTGATTTTTTTTAATTTTTGAAGGTTATAATATTGAAAATATAATAATTTATAATTTTTTTAAAATGTGAATATAATATTTAGTTTTAATAATCATTATAATTCTATTTAATGTAAACATAATATAAATAATTTTATTAATACATATTATAATAATGATCAATAAAAAATTAAATAAACTATTATTAATAAGAATGATATAAATTAAAATATAATTACAAAATCTAAAATGATTCAAAATCAAAATAAAATATATTACTAAATGATAAATTTTTTGTTTTTAAAATTTTGCCTCTTTTTATAAGGATATATATTTTTTTTGATAAAAAATAAATTATTTAAATTAAATTTGTCTCACTAATAATTTATTTTGAAATTAATATTTCTATAAAAATAAACTGATAAATAATTAAAATGACTTTAGTGAATAAAAACTGATAAATAATTAAACTGATAAATAATTATACTGATAAATAATTAAACTATGAAAATTTTAAAATTAAACTGAATAAAAATTAAAATGAGATTTATGAATTATTATTAATATATACCAGTTTAATATTTTAACTATTTAGAGGTTTTGTCGTTTATGACTTTAGTGATTTATGTTTTTAGGCACTTAGTGGTTTATAGGTTTTATTTAAACAATAAAATAACAAAAAAAAATTTGTAATTTTTTTTCTTTTTTATAGGTTATGACCTTTGAAAATATAATAAAATTTAAAATTTTTTGAAATGTGAATACGATATTTAGTTATTTTAATATTAATAATTATATATCATATAAATTCAATATAAACAATTTTATTGATAGATAATATAATAATGATCAAAAATTAAATTAATAAACTATTAATAATAAGATAGATATTAATTTAAAAATATTTACAATACCCAATTCGAAACAAGATTAAACTATAATATATTACTGTATAATAATTTTTAATTTTAGAATTTTTACTACTTTTATAAGCATATATATATATTTTGATTAAAAATAAATTATTTAAATTATATTTGTCGCACTCATAATTTATTTTGTAATAAATATTTTATAAAAATAAATTAATAAATAATTAAAATCAATAAAATTATTTATATTTAGTTTAAATTATATTTAATTATAATGATTATTATTACTAAATATTGTATTTACATTTTTAAAAAAATTTAAAATTATTATATTTTCAAAGGTTATGACATTTGAAAATGTGAAAAAATATCAAAATTTTTTTTTGTTATTTCATTGTTTAAATAAAACCTATAAACCACTAAATGCCTAAAAACATAAATCGCTAAACTACTAAGCGAAAAAACCTCTAAATTCTTAAACCATTAAACTGGTAAACATTAATAATAATTCATAAATCTCATTTTAATTTTTATTCAGTATAATTTTAAATTTTTATTTTAATTATTTATCAGTTTATTTTTATAGAAATATTAATTACAAAATAAATTATTAGTGAGACGGATCTAATTTAAATTAAAACAATATCCCTAAATAATAATTAATAAATATCATTTTTTTTTCATTATAATTTTAATATTCATTTTAATTATTTATTTGTTTATTTATATATAAATATTAAGTACAAAATAAATTGAGCTAGACAAAAATAATTAATATACATTATATTTCATCAAAAAATTATAGATAAACTTTTTAAAAGAAAAAATATTTTCAAAACAAAAAATTATTTTTATAGTAATATATTTTGCATTGCTTCTAAATCATTTTAGGTTTTGTAATTATATTTTAATTGATATCTATCTTATTAATAATAGATTATTAATTTATTTTTAGATCATTATTAGAATATTTATCAATAAAATTGTTTATATTGAATTTACATGATATATAATTATTAAGATTATTATAACTAAATATTATATTTACATTTGAAAATAATTTAAAAATTATTATATTTTTAAAGTTTATCATTTTTGAAAATGAGATAAAATCACAAAATTAATTTTTTTTTATTTTATTGTTTATATAAAACTTATAAATTACTAAATGCCTAAATGCTTAAATCATTAAACTAATAATCCCCAAAACCCAAAAACCCTTAAATACTTAAACATTTAAACCATCTTTAAAGGTTTAAGTATTTATAAATAATATATAAATATCTATCAATAAATAATAACTTATTAATTTATTTTTTGATCATTATTATATTTATATTTAGTTTATTAAAATCTATCAATAAAATTGTTTATTTTTAATTAACATGATATATAATTATTAAGTTTATTATAACTAAATATAGTATTCACATTTGAAAAAAATTTAAAAATTATTATATTTATAAAGGTTATAACCCTCATAATTGATAAAAAATTTGAAAAATAATTTTTTTTTTATTTAATTATTTAAATTAAACATATAAATTACTAAATGCCCCAAACACTTAAATCACTAAACTCTTAAACTCCTAAATACTTAAACCATTAAACTGGTATACCCTAAATAATTAATCATAAATATCATTTTTATTTGTATTCATTATAATTTTAAAATTCATTTTAATTATTTATTAGTTTATTTTTTATAGAAATATTAATTTCAAAATAAAATTATGAATGAGACAAATATAATTAAAATAATTTATCTTCATCAAAAAAAAATTATAAGCTTATAATAAGAATCAAAAATTTAAAAATAAAAAATTATTATTTAGTAATATATTTTAATTTGATTTTGAATAATTTTAAGTTTTGCAAATATTTTTTAATTAATATCTATCTTATTAATAATAGTTTATTAATCTATTTTATGATCAGTATTATAATATCGATCAATAAAATTATTTATATTGAATTTACATGAAATTTAATTTTAATGATTATTATAATTAAATATTGTATTAACATTTGAAAAAAAATTAAAAATTATAATATTTTCAACGATTATAACCTTGAAAATGAGAAAAAAATCAAAAAAACTAAGTTTTTTATTATTTAATTATTTAAATAATACCTATAAACCACCAAATACCTAAATACTTAAATTACTAAACTCCTAAACCCTGTACTGCTGCACCACACACACATAGCGACAGATCACAGTACACTTGTGCACATATTATTGTCCATCTTGGTGAAGCATTTAGATGGACCAACATGTCCTGGAAGCAGCCAGAAGTATGTGCCACTAGCTTGTAGAGGGCCCAACTAGCAAGCCGAGATGATAACATTCAAACAACTGACGAGACCAAGCAAAGTGGTGGGGAGTAAATCCAGGAGTAGCTAGGAGTGGGTCCCACTATCCATGTCAGGCAGCATAGAGGGCCACCCAACCGTCGCCCAACAGGAGTAGCGGGTAATCCAGGATTAATTGGCGAGCCGGCAAAATCCAAAGCATCACCAAGCAGGGCCATTATGCAATGGAGTACGTATTAGCCACACGGGAGTGAAAGATTCAAACACTTAGTTTATGTTTGTAGTCTTATTTGTATTTTGGACTTTGTATGCACCATGTACTTGTAGAGATGGATCATGACATACTTACACACACAATCTTGTCTGTTCTCTATGTAGCATGCAATGAGGGCAACTGGACCCATGAGTATCTCTAAGTGGGGTTGACTAATGCATTTTGTAAATACACATTAGGCGATGCTACACTTCCGGGAGTAGAACACCCATATTTATATAATTTTTAATTTTACTTTTATTCTAGCTTGGTTGTATGCGTAGATAATTAGACTATGAGATGGACCTTATCACACATGCACACCGATGCATGCATATTTTTTGATATTTTGTCGGTGCAACATATAGCCACTTCTTGGAGTTCGAGGAGGAAGCATTCTAACCCAAGAGATACTCTTTTGAGGATCATTGGAGCAAAAGAATGTGGAATTCAGAGGTTAGAATGAATTGACAAAGTGCCGTAGATATGGACTTGTGGATTTATGGGTATTCAGTTTTACATGTATTCCATTCCATAACAATGACAGGCAAACGCTTGATGCTGCATGTCACACACATGCACAATCTTATATTTGCATAGTTTTAATATGGTGCATCATTCAGGTTCCTCCAAAAGGTTTGGACAAATCTGAATGGAAAGCATGTAGTGCGCATAATGACTCAGCCAACTCTGAAGTCTGGGAATGCCAAGTGATTTTAGTTGTATTCGTATGCTTGGTATTATTAGGAATTATGTTTTTTTATGTATTTTTATGCTTAGAAACATTAATGTACAGAGTATTTGGTGGGATGGCCTAAATTAGTCAGCTTTTTAGTCTCTTGTAAGTTGTGTGCCTAAATGATAAATAAAGTGTGTATTTTCCGAAAAAAACAAAAAAAAAACCATAAACCCTAAACTTTAAATCCTAAACCTTAAGCCATAAACTATAACCCTAATCCATAAACCCTAATCCTAAATATCATGCTTTGCACTTTTATAATCAAATGACTAAGTGTTAAATTTAAATTGAAATTCACAACTTTTAGGAATGTCACATAATTATCTCTTTGTTTATGTAACACAAAGTCATGACTCAAGGGGTGAGTTATTGATTAAGTCTCTTTCTTGCTTTAGATTATTGAAGCATTAGCAATGGTCATGATTGTGTATTTTGTCTCTAGAACACAAAATCATATCGATGAGAATATGCCATAACTTGTGTCTCTCTGTTGAACATATTGTGATAGAGCTAAGAATGATCATGAATACATATTTAATCACTATAATACTGGGTCACAGTATTGGATATGACCATGGCTTGTGCATTTTATCTTTATATTGCAAAGTCATTACACTAGGAATGTTTGTAACTTTGGACATTCCTCAAGAGCAAAAGTCATGACCCTAGAAATAATTAAAGCTAGAGTACTACTCTTTATAACTTTCTATAGCTAAGATTCATGGGATTGGAAATATCACTATGGTTTTTTCCTTTGATTTGTGACCTCAAGTGTCAATATGCAAGACTAATATTTTGAGCAATGATTAAAACCTTTTATACATTTGAATATGATTCATTTACACCTTTTTGGGTATTGTGAGCTTGTATACATAACTCATTTAATATAAAAAGAAAGAAATGATACTTTTCATATCCACGAGGATATAAAAAAAAGGCTTAGACATGCCAATAAAATAAATTTTTTGATTCTTGATTGAAAGAGAGCCCATACTTCTTGCCCTACTCAATTCGCCATGGGCCTAGTTTGTTCTAATAGGCTACAAGGTGGTTATTTTTTTAGATTTAAACTATGTTTTAAAAAAATTGCTTTGAGTGTGTGCTTGAGAGATAATTTAGAAGAAATTACAATAATCAATATAAATAGCATCCTCAACAACTAGCTATTTCAACACATAGTGGTACAACTTTGGTTTAGTCTGTTAGCATACAAGAGTCAAATTACCTTTGATAGCCCAGTGATTCAACATCAAATATGACGAGACATAATAGAGATAAAGTAAAAGCTCATATTATTTTGGTTAGAGCTTTAGCAATCATTTTAGAGGTAAGAAAGGAACAAAATAATTATTTTAATTATTCAGTATAATTTTAATTTTATTTTAATTATTTATCAGTTTTATTTTTTATTATAAAATTAATTACAAAATAAAATTATGTTGAGACAGATCAAATTTAAATTAAACCGGTATATCCTAAATAATAAAGA
The DNA here is from genome assembly GCA_029783825.1 of Sapria himalayana. Lineage (NCBI taxonomy): Eukaryota > Viridiplantae > Streptophyta > Magnoliopsida > Malpighiales > Rafflesiaceae > Sapria > Sapria himalayana. The sequence continues at coordinate 25,462 of JAREIK010002278.1, read as the reverse complement.
ATTGATCCATTTTTTTTATTTTAATTTTAAATATTCAAAATTTAATTATATTTTGTTTATTATATAAATATTAATTACAAAATAAATTAGAGTTACACAAATATACTTTATATAAAATTATTTTTCATCAAAATAATATATATAAA
>JAREIK010002278.1:0-18822 GCA_029783825.1 Sapria himalayana | reverse complement strand
AACTAAATGCATAAAACATTAATTGCTAAACTCCTAAATGACAAAACCCCTAAATTAACAATCCATTAAACCGGTATACCATATAATAATGATAATCTCTTTTAATTTGTATTCATTATAATTTTAAATATTCATTTTAATTATTTATTAGTTTATTTATTTTTAAATATTAATGGCAAAATAAATAAAGTGTGAGACAAATATAATTTTAATAATGTATTTTTAATCAAAAAATAAATATAAGCTTATAAAAAGAAGTAATAATTTAAAAACAAAAAATTATATTTTAGTAATATATTTTACTTTGATTTTGAATCATTATAGGTTTTCTATTTATATTTTAATTGTATCAATCTTATTAAAAATAGTTTATTAATTTATTTTTTGATCATTATTATAATATCTATCAATAAAATTACTTATATTGAATTTAAATGTCTTATAATTATTGATATTATTATAAATAAATATTCTATTTACATTTGAAAAAAATTTAAAATTTTATTATATTTTCAAAGGTTATAACCTTTAAAAATGATAAAAAATCATAAAAATATTTTTTTTATTATTTTATTAATTTAAATAAAACTTATAAACCACTAAATGCCTAATCATTTAAATATCTAGACTATTTAACCCCAAAACCCCCTAAATACTTAAACCATTAAACCTATATGACCTAAATAATAAATAATAAATCTCATTTTTATTTATATTCATTATAATTTTAAATATTCATTTTAATTATTTATTAGTTTATTTTTTTTAAATATTAATGGCAAAATAAATAAAGAGTGAGACAAATATAATTTTAATAATTTATTTTTAATCAAAAAATAAATATAAGCTTATAAAAAGAAGTAATAATTTAAAAACAAAAAATTATATTTTAGTAATATATTTTACTTTGATTTTGAATCATTATAGGTTTTCTATTTATATTTTAATTGCTATCAATCTTATTAAAAATAGTTTATTAATTTATTTTTTGATCATTATTATAATATCTATCAATAAAATTACTTATATTGAATTTAAATGTCTTATAATTATTGATATTATTATAAATAAATATTCTATTTACATTTGAAAAAAATTTAAAATTTTATTATATTTTCAAAGGTTATAACCTTTGAAAATGATAAAAAATCATAAAAATATTTTTTTATTATTTTATTAATTTAAATAAAACTTATAAACCACTAAATGCCTAATCATTTAAATATCTAGACTATTTAACCCCAAAACCCCCTAAATACTTAAACCATTAAACCTATATAACCTAAATAATAAATAATAAATCTCATTTTTATTTATATTCATTATAATTTTAAATATTCATTTCAATTATTTATTAGTTTATTTTTATAGAATTATAAATTAAAAATAATGTATGTGGAAGACAAATATAATTTAAATAATTTGCTTTTAATAACAAAAAATATAAACTTATAAAAATAAGCAAAACATCAAAAAATTATTATTTAGTATTATATTTTACTTTGATTTTGAATAAATTTTTGTTTTGCAAATATATTTTAAAAAATATCTATATTATTAATAAAGTTTAGTAATTTATTTTTTGAAAATTAATATAATATCTATCAATATAATTATTTATATTGAATTAACATGATATATAATTATTAAGATTATCATAAATAAATATAGTATTCACATATAAAAAAAATTTAAAAATTGTTATATTTTCAAAGGTTATATAACCTTTAAAAATTACAAAAAATAACATGACTTAGTTTTTTAAGTCCCATGTGAGCCATCAGGATAGCATGACTTTAAAAGAGGGCAGCTTGGCATGGCTCATTGGCTAATAGGCAACCAAGGTTATGTTTTGCCAAGCTAGTACAATATGAGCATAGCATAACATGGGTTTAGTCTAGGCTAGCCTGATTTGATCATCTAGGCTAGTATGTTGGGTTCATTGTGCCGTATCTTTTGTAATACACAAGCCAAACATCCTAGCTGGGTCAAGCTAATATGTCTTTAAAAAAAGATACCATGACACAACACATTGCCCTGTAGGTTGCCTGACCAGGGTGTGCTTGGCTGGCATGCACGAGCTCAACCTAACTTGAGTTTGATCCAAGTTAACTTGCTTTGCTCGCCCAGGCCTAAACCAGCTTGCATGTGTTAACATTTATGGTTTATTTTGCTGCATGGGCCAAAATTTTGAGGTTTGTTCAGTCTTTCTCAGTAGGAACGTTTGAACCAAACCCCTTCAAAAACCTTTTGTCTTTGTCCTCCAACTTATCAAATTCTTTTTGATATTTTATATCAGTTTGTAGCATCAAATAAGTTAAATTCCATCTTGTAGGACAATCTAATTGCAATGAAGATCCAGATGTCAAGTTTGCTTCTTTAGCACATAACTTAAACATATGTAATCTTTTAGGACTGCTCCTCACATATTTAACCACACCTCTAATTTTTTGAATAGCACCCTCAAATACTGTAATGCCATCTCTGACAATTAAGTTTAGGATATGAGGACAACATATCATATGAAAATTCTAGCCTCTCAATGGTACAACACTTTTATTCACAAGCCTTTTTTTCAATTGTTCAACTTCAACATCATTATTTGATGCATTGTCAACAGTAATGAACATCAACTATCTAAAACCTTATTCATTCATGCAAAACTCAATAGCATTTCTAATATTAACTCCAGAATGACTTTTAATTACACAAAGGTTCAAAAGCCTTTTATGCATACTCCATTGAGAATCAATGAAATCAACAGTCAAACATATATAAGACAAATTTTGAATGCTAGTCCAAGTGTCAGTAGTCAATGAAACTCTAGAACAATGAGATGATATGATATCAAATAATTTCTTCTTTTCCTTCACAAACAAAGAAAAACAATCCCTCAATATAGTGTGCCTAGATGGAATTTTAAATTGACGCACACTAACTTCACAAAACTCTTTAAACTCATCCCTCCCAACTAAACAAAAAGGCAATTTATCTTTTATGATCATTTTCACCAAAGCCTCCCTAACAAGTTGTTGATCAAATTTCCAACAAGTTAATTTGTTATCCTCTGAACTAGTACCTTTAGTGAAACTCAATAAAGATTTTGACTTGTCTTTACCTTTGTGAGGTTCCATTAATTCTTTTTTGTGTTGAAATTTCATACAAGTCTCTCTCAAGTATTTTTAGAAACCCGATATACCTTGATCACTTTTTGCTAAATATTCATTCCTACACAATATACAAGATGCCCAACCAGTTTCATTTCACTCTGAATCAACTAATATCTCATAAGTTTCCAAAAAGGTAGACTTATACATTTTATAAGCTTGATGTTCAAATGTACCTTGACTTTTATTTACAATTGGAATTGAAAAATCTGCAGTAACAATATCAGGGTTCGTGAATGGATGATGATTGGATTTACCAGTACATTTATTATTTGAGATGTCATAATCTTCAATTTATTCTAATTTTCATTTACCACTGGATTGTGCCATTTGCATTACCGTTAATTAATATGATATGTTAAGCATAAATACATATAAATATTTCAAACAAGCAAGCTGTACAAAACTGACTGTAATACATTTAGCCCACTCATTCGGTCCAACCATAACACCACAACCAATACTCAACAAAACTGACTGAGACACATAATAATAACAATAATTAATAACTCAATTCTTGTCAGAAAAACAAACCATAAGGATGGCAGCATCTGAGACACGGCAGAGGCAACCAAAAGTACGATGAACAAGGGCTGGACCTAACTGAACACAGCTGGAATGGCATGAGGTGGCCTGGAACTCATCGGAACATTAATAGATGCGTCGGAATTGGATGGGTAGTAGCGGAATTGGTGGCATCTTCATGTTATATATATATATATATATATATATATATATATATATATATATATATTCCTGGTTCTAGTATCGGTTTTTTAGGATGGGATGGTTCTAGGGATGGATATTGCTTAAGATTCGGAACCATCCAAAAAGAAAAAATACGTGACAGAATTGGACGGGAAAAGTCAGAGTCAATAGATTTTTCTTAGTCCCGATTGTTTCGGGACAAGACTTCAGGTTGGGTCGCGAATCTCCATGTCCCGTGAGCAGCCCTACTAAATGCATATAAAGTTAAATTAGTAAACTACTAAACCCCATAATGGCTAAATACATAAACCATTAAACCGCTAAATACTACTTAATAAATAATAAATCTATTTTTTATTGCTATTTATTATATTTTTAATTATTTATTTTAATTATTTATTAGTGTATTTATTTAGAAATATGTATTACCAAATAAATTATGAGTGGGACAAATATAATTTAAATAATATTTTATTTATTTAATAAAAATATATGCATATAAAAGAAGTATAAATTTTAAAATTAAAAATTATTATCAAGTAATCTATGTTTCTTTAATTTTTAATCAATTTGGGTTTTGTAAATATTTTTTAATTAATATGAATCTTAATATTAATAGTTTATAAATTTAATTTTTGATCATTATTATAATATCTATCAATAAAATTATTTATATTGAATTTATATGATTTATAATTATTAATATTTTTATAACAAAATATTCTATTAAAATTTCCCAAATTTTAAATATTATTATATTTTCAAATGATATAACCTATGAAAATGATAAAAAATTATAGAAATTTTTTTTGTTATTTTATTTTTTTAAATAAAACCTATAAGCCACTAAAAGCCTAAAATCATAAATCACTAAACTCATAACGACAAAACCTCTACATACTTAAATCATTAAACTAGTATACATTAATAATAAATCATAAATCTCATTTTAATTTTTATTCAATATAATTTGAAATTATTATTTTAATTATTTATCAATTTATTTTATAGAAATATTAATTACAAAATAAATTATTAGTGAGACAGATCTAATTTAAATTAAACCGGTATCCCTAAATAATTAATAATAATTCGCATTTTTTTCAATATAATTTTAAATATTCATTTTAATTATTTATTTGTTTATTTATATAAAAATATTAATTACAAAATAAATTGAGTTGGATAAATATAATTTATATAAATTATTTTTCATCAAAAAATTATTGATAAACTTTTTAAAAGAAAAAAAATTTCAAAACAAAAAATTATTATATAGTAATATATTTTGCTTTTCTTCTGAATCATTTTAGGTTTTGTAATTATATTTTAATTGATATCTATCTTATTAATAATAAGTTATTAATTTATTTTTTGATCATTATTAGAATATTTATCAATAAAATTATTTATATTTAATTTATATGATATATAAATATACTGATTGTTATAACTAAATATTGTATTCACATTTAAAAAAAATAAAAAATTATTATATTTTCTAAGGTTAACCTTTGAAAATATCAAAAAAAATAAAGATAAATTTTTTATTATTTTATTTTTTTAATAAAACTGATAAACCACTAAATACATACACAGTTAAATAAGTAAACTTCTAAACCGCATAATGCCTAAATACATAAACCATTTAACCGTTATATACTACTTAATAATTAATAAATCTAATTTTTATTTCTATTTATTATAATTTTAAATATTTATGTAATTATATATTAGTTTATTTTTATATAAATATTTATTACAAATTAAATTAAGAGTGACATATATATTTTAATTAATTTATTTTTAATCAAAAAAAAATATATGCTTATAAAAGAATTAAAAATTTAAAAATTAAAAATTATTATCCAGTAATATATTTTACTTTAATTTTGAATCAATTTGGGTTTTGTAAATATTTTTTAATTAATATCAATCTTTTTATTAATTGTTTATTAATTTAAATTTTGATAATTATTATATTATCTATCAATAAAATTGTTTATATTGAATTTATATGATATATAATTATTAATATTATCATAACTAAATATTCTATTCGCATTTCAAAAAATTTTAAATATTATTATATTTTCAAAGGTTATAACCAATGAAAATGAGAAAAAATTACAAATTTTTTTTTGTTATTTTATTGTTTAAATAAAACCTATAAGCCACTAAATGCCTAAAAACATAAATTGCTAAACTCCTAAATGACAAAACCTTTAAATACTTAAACCATTAAACAAGTGTACATTAATAAAAAATCATAAATCTTAATTTAATTTTTATTAACTATAATTTTAAATTTTTATTTTAATTATTAATAAGTTTATTTTTATAAAAATATTAATTACAAAATAAATTATTAGTGAGACAGATCTAATTTAAATAATTTATTTTTCATCAAAAAAATATATATCCTTATAAAAAGAGGCAAAATTTTAAAAACAAAAATTTATTATTTAGTAATATATTTTATTTTTATTTTGAATAATTTTAGATTTTGCAATTATATTTTAATTTATATCATTCTTATTAATAATAGTTTATTAATTTTTTATTGATCATTATTATAATATCTATTAATAAAATTATTTATATTGAGTTTACATTATATATAATTATTAAGATTATTATTACTGAATATTATATTCAAATTTAAAATAATTAAAAATTATTATATTTTCAAAGGTTATAACCTTCAAAAAATAAAAAAAATCAAAAAATTAATTTTTTTATTTTTTCATTCTTTAAATAAAAAGTATAAATCACTTAAGGCCTAAATATTTAAAACACTAAACCCCAAAACACCTAAATACTTAAACCATTAAAGTTGTATATCCTGAATAATAAATAATAAATCTCTATTTTATTTGTATTCATTATAATTTTAAATATTGATTTTAATTATTTATTAGTTTATTTTTATAGAATTATAAATTAAAAATAAATTATGAGGAAGACAAATATAATTTAAATAATTTACTTTTAAAAGCAAAAATTATATACTTATAAAAAGAAGCAAAACATCAAAGAAAGTATTATTTTGTAATATATTTTATTTTGATTTTGAATAAATTTACTTTTTGCAAATATATCTAAAATAATATCTATCCTATTAATAATAGTTTATTAATTTATTTTTTGATAATTAATATAATATATTTCAATATAATTGTTTATATTGAATTTACATGATATATAATTATTAAGATTATAATAACTAAATATAGTATTCACATATAAAAAAAATTTAAAAATTGTTATATTTTCAAAGTTTATAACCTTCAAAAATTAGAAAAAATAACAAAAATAAATTTTTTGTTATATCATTGTTTAAATAAAATTTTATAAACCATTAAATACCTAAATACATAAATATCTAAACTCCTAAACCCCGAAGCCCCTAAATAATTAAACCTTTGAACTCGTAAACCTTAAATATAATTTAAATTATTTATAGAAATATTAATTTCAAAATAAATTATGAGTGATATAAATATAATTTAAATAATATATTTTTCATCAAAAAAACATATAAGCTTATAAAATGATGCAAAAACTAAAAAAAATAATTTATTATTTAGTAATAAATTTTACTTTGATTTTGAATCATTTTAGGTTTTTTAATTATATTTTAAATTATATCTATCATATTAATAATAGTTTATTAATTTATCTTTTGTTAATTGATATAATATCTATCAATAAAATTGTTTATATTATTTGATAATATATATAGTTATAATAATTATTATTACTAAATATTGTATAAACATTTTTTTAAAATTTTAAAATTATTATATTTTCAAAAGTAATTTCAAAATTTGAAAAAATATCAAAAATAGATTTTTGTAATTTCATTATTTAAATAAAACCTATAAACCACTAAATGCCTAAAAACATAAATTGCTAAACTCTTAAATGACAAAACCTTTAAATACTTAAACCATTAAATTGGTATATATTAATAATTAATCATAAATTTCAATTTAATTTTTATTAAGTATAATTTTAAATTTTTATTTTAATAATGTATAAGTTTATTTTTATAGAAATATTAATTACAAAAAAATTTATTAGTGAGATAGATATAATTTAAAATAAACCGATATACTCTAAATAATAAATAATAAATCTAAATTTTTTCTCATTATAATTTTAAATATTCATTTTAATTATTTATTTGTTTATTTTTATATAAATATTAATTACAAAATAAAGTATAAGTTATACAAATATAATTTATATACATTATTTTTCAAAAAAAATATAGATAAACTAATTAAAAGAAGAAAAAAAATAAAAACAAAAAATTATTATATAGTAATATATTTTGCTTTGTTTCTGAATCATTTTAGGTCTTGTAAATATATTTTAATTGATATCTAAATTATTAATAATAACTTATTAAATAAAAGTTTTATCATTATTAAAATATTTATCAATAAAAATGTTTATATTGAATTTATATGATATATATATTTAATAATTATTATAACTAAATATTATATTCACTTTTGAAAAAATTTTGAAAATTATTATATTTTCAAAGATTATAACCTTTTAACATGTGAAAAAATAAAAAAAATATTTTTTTTGTTATTTTATTGTTTAAATAAAACCTATAAACCACTAAATTCCTAAACACTTAAATCACTAAACTACAAAATCCCGATACCCCTATATAGATAATCTTTTAAACCGGCATACCCTAAATAATAATTAATAAATCTCATTTTTATTTGTTTTCATTATAATTTAAAAAATTTATTTTGATTCTTTAGTTTTTTATTTATATATATATATTAATTATAAAATAAATTATGAGTTAAAAATATAATTTATAAAAATTATTTTTCATCAAAAAATAGTTAAGCTTATAAAAATAATAAAAATTTAAAAACAAATTATTATTATTAAGTAATATATTTTGCTTTGCTTTTGAATCATTTTTGGTTTTGATATTATATTTTAAGTAATATCAATGTTATACATAATAGATTTTAAATTTATTTTTTGATAATTAATAGAATATCTATCAATAAAATTGGTTATATTGAATTTATAAGATATTTAATTATTATGATTATTATAAATAAATATTTATTCACTTTTTGAAAAAAATTTAAATATTATTATATTTTCAAAGGTTATAACCTTTGAAAATATCAAAAAATAATAAAAATAATTTTTTTTATTTTATTTTTTAAATAAAAACTATAAATCACTAAATGCATACACAATTAAATTAGTAAACTACTATATCCCGTAATGCCTAAATACATAAACCATCAAACTTCTATATACTACTTAATAATTAATAAATCTAATTTTTATTTCGATTTATTATAATTTTAAATATTCATTTTAATTATTTATTAGTTTATTTTTATAGAAATATATATTACAAAATAAAGTATGAGTGCGACAAATATAATTTTAATAATTTATTTTTAATGAAAAAAAATAAATACGCTTATAAAAGAAGTAAAAATTTAACAATTAAGAATAATTATCAAGTAATATACTTTACTTTAATTTTGAATCAATTTGGGTTTTGTATATATTTTTTAATTAATATCTATCTTTTTATTAATAGTTTAGTAATTTAATTTTTGATCATTATTATATTTACTATAAATAAAATTGTTTATATTGAATTTATATGATATATAATTATTAATATTATTATAACTAAATATTGTATTCACATTTCAAAAAATTGTACATATTATAATATTTTCAAAGGTTATAACCTATGAAAATGTTAACAAATTATAGAACATTTTTTTGTTATTTTATTTTTTTATATAAAACCTATAAACCACTAAAAGCCTAAAAACATAAATCCCTAAACTTCTAATGAAAAAACATCTAAATACTTAAACTATTAAACTGGTATACATTAATAATAAATCTTAAATCTCATTTTAATTTTTAATTAAGTATAAGTTTAAATTTTTATTATAATTATTTTTCAGTTTATCTTTATAGAAATATTAATTACAAAATAAATTATTAGTGAAACGGTTCTGATTTAAATTAAACCAGTATCCCTGAATACTAAATAATAAATAATAAATCTCATTTTTTTATAATTTTAAATATTCATTTTAATTATTTATTTGTTTATTTATATATAAATATTAATTACAAAATAAATTATGAGTTAGACAAATATAATTTATATAAAATAATTTTCATCAAAAAAATATAGATAAACTTATTAAAAAAAATTCAAAAACAAAAATTTATTATATAGTAATATATTTTTATTTGCATCTGAATCATTTTAAGTTTTGTAAATATATTTTAATTAATATCAATCTTATTATTAATGGATTATTAATTTATTTTTTGATTTTATTAGAATATTTATCAATAAAATTGTTTATATTGAATTTATATAAATAATAAATATAATGATTAGTATAACTAAATATTGTATTCACATTTGAAAAAAATTTATAAATAATTATATTTTCAAAGGTTTTAACCTTTGAAAATATGAAAAAATAATAAAAATAAATTTTTTGTTGTTTTTATTTTTTAAATTAAACCTATAAAACACTCAAGGCTAGGGGTGCTCATGGGACGGGACGGGATGTGGATTACAAATCACCAGTCCCTTCCCACAGTTCCTAAATTTTTTTTTGAAGATCCAGACCCATCCCATAGGTTGAAAATATTGGGACCACATGGGACGGAGATTATGGATTTTGGGTAGGATAAAATGGTTCCGGGACATAACGGAGTTCGGAAATTTTTTTCAATTTATTTTCTTCAAACTGTCCAACTTAGTTCATGTCGAAAGCTTTTTTTTGTTCCATATATCATTCCTTAGTTATGTATCTTTCAATCTCAAATTGGGCTAATTTTGTTTTTTTAAATAGGATGAATACCGCAAACGAGTTCCAATACCTTGTCAAAAGCTTTGATGTGTAGAAAAGGATAGAAAAGTTAAATAGAACGGGACCGAGTTGTGTGCTTAATTTGTTTCTTTGTTTTTTCACAAGTTGGTTTTGTTCAACTGAATGAAAGTTAACCATAATAATAATACTATATTTTTTAAACAATTACTTAAAATATTAAGGAATGGCTAAAGATGACCACAAACATTGGTATCAGCAATTTCTACTTAATTAATTGTTAAAATTAGACAGCTTAATATAACAAAAATAATACAACTAATAACAACCATGATAATAATCATTTCAAAGGTCCGTCCCGAAACAGCAATCAAAATCCAAACACAATTAATTATCTCTTCTACAACTCCTCCGTTTTCTTCCTCCACTATAAAAGGACAACCAAAGATGAAAACGTGTTAATCATGTAGACATAAATTTCTAGATGAAAGAGTAATAAAAAACAAAATATTACCTTATAAAATATAATACACCCATTCCAAATTTAGTTGGTCAACTATAGTTGGAAGAAAATTTGGATCTTGTGACCTCTCTGAAAATTGTAATTGAACCATATTTTTATTAAATTAAATGAAAAAAATAAGTAAAAGTGAAATTAAAATTTACAAGATTTGTATACTAACCTGATTCATTATCATCAAGGTCTTGAACTAATTCTTCAATTTCAATAGGTTTGTTTGAGCTTCTCAACCAATCTTGTAGACATATGAGAACTTCAGCTATAATAGGTTTTAAAGAACTTCTAAATTTATGTAAAGTTCTCTCCCTAGTGCTAAATGTAAATTCGTAGGCCACAATAGATGCTTGGATGGCAAATACATTCCTTTCTACATTTGCCAAAGAAGGATACCTAACCTCATTTACCTTCCACCAGTCTAGAAGATCAAAATCAATTCTATTTTTTTCAAGTTTGTCCTCCAAGTACCTATCCAACTCTTCCAAAGCTGCAACTTCATGTTCTTTCTCTAATTCAACAAAAAAAATCATCAACATAAGTATCAGTACCATTAAAGAAATCATCATTTTTTTTCAATACAGTAGAAGAGAAATCATCTTCTTTTGATTCATCTTCATTTAAATCTTTATAATCATCCATCATCTCATTTAAAGCATTATAACCTTTTTCACCAAATTTTTAGCCAATTCCACTCCATAATGCTAAGTGTACTTAATCTTGAGATATTTGAGCTTATATCTAGGATCCAACATTACCGCTACAAAAAGCATAATATTTGTTGACAGAAGAGAACCCCAATATTTGTTAAATTTATGCCTCATTTTCATACCCATTTCAGACACCATTGTAACTCTACTGTTTTCACAATGCTCAATTTTTTACAAATTCGAATAATCTCAGGAAAATAAACACTAGAGGTAGAATATTATGAGCCAGATAATTTACAAGTTACCACATAAAAAGTTTTCAAGAAACGAGACAAAATTTTGGCGTTTGTTCAATCTCTCTCAATTGGAATGTTTGAACCAAACTCATTCAAAAACCTTTTGTCTTTGTCCTCCAACTTATCAAATTCTTTTTGATATTTTATATTAGTTTGTAGCATCAAATAAGTTGAATTTCATCTTGTAGGACAATCTAATTGCAATGAAGATCCAAATGTCAAGTTTCCTTCTTCAACACACAACTTAAACATATCTAATCTTTTTGGACTGCTCGTCACATATTTCACCACACCTCTAATTTTTTGAATAGCACCCTCAGCTACGGCAATGCCATCTCTGACAATTAAGTTTAGGATATGAGCACAACATCTCATATGAAAATGCTAGCCTCTCAAAGGTTCAACAATTTTCTTCACATGCCTTTTTTTCAATTGTTCAAGTGCAACATTATTATTTGATGCATTGTCAACAGTAATGCACATCAACTTTCTCAAACTCTATTCATTCATGCAAAACTCAATAGAATTTCTAATATTAACTCCAGAATGACTTTTAATTACACAAAAGTTCAAAAGCCTTTTATGCATATTCCATTGAGAATCAATGAAATGAACACTCAAACATATATAAGACAAATTTTGATTGCTCGTCCAAGTGTTTGTAGTCAATGAAACTCTAGAATAATGAAATGATATGCTATCAAATAATTTCTTCTTTTTCTTCACAAACAAAGAAAAATAGTCCCTCAATATAGAGTGCCTAGATGAAATTTTAAATTGAGGCACACTAACTTCAAAAAATTTCATAAACTCATCCCTCTCAATAAAACAAAAAGGCAATTCATCTTTTATGATCATTATCACCAAAAGTCTCCCTAACAAGTTGTTGATCAAATTGCCAACAAGTTAATTTGTTATCCTTTGAACTAGTACCTTTAGTGAAACTCGACAAAGATTGTGACTTGTCTTTACCTTTGTGAGCTTCTATTAATTCTTTTTTGTGTGGAAATTTTTTACAAGTCTCTCTCAAGTATTTCAATAAACCCGAAGTATCTTGATCACTTTTTGCCAAATATTATTTCCTACACAATATACAGGCTGCCCTACTAATTTCATTTGCCTCTGAATCAACTAATATCTTATAAGTTTCCCAAAAGGCAGACTTATACATTTATTGAGCTTGAGGTTCAGATGTACCTTGGCTTTCTTTTACAATTGGAATTGAAGAACCTGTAGTAACAATACGAGGGTTCGTGAAAGAATGATGATTGGATTAACCAATACTTTGATCATTTGAGATGTGATCATTTTCGATTTATTGTATTTTTCGTTTACCGCTGGATTGTGCCATCTGCAATGCCATTAATTAATATGATATGTTAAGCATAAATACATATAAATATTTCAAACAAGCAAGCTCTACAAAACTGACTGTAACACATTCAGCCCACTCATTCGGCCGAACCACAACACCAAAACCAATACTCAACAAAAATGACTAAGATACATAATAATTATAATTAATCACTCAATTCTTGTCATAAAAACAAACAAAAAGGCTGGCGGCATCTAAGACACGGTGGAGGGAACTAGAAATGCGACATACAAGGGCTGAACCTAACTGAACACTGCTGGAACGGCTTGAGGTGGCCTGGAACTCATCGGATCATCAATAGGTGCGTTGGAATTGGATGGGTAGTAGGGGAATTGATGGCATCTTCATGTTATATATATATATATATATATATATATATTCCTTGTTCTTGTATTGGTTTTTTAGGATGGGACGGTTCTCGAGATGGATATTTCTTAAGATCCAGAACCTTCCTAAAAGAAAAAATACCTGACAGAACGGGACGGGAATAGTCAAAGTCAATGGATTTTTCTCAATCCCGATTCTTTCGGGACAAGACTTCAGTTTGGGTCGCGAATCTCCGAGTCCCGTGCGCAGCCCTACTAAATGCATATTAAGTTAAATTAGTAAACTACTAAACCCCGTAATGCCTAATACATAAACCAATAAACCACTAAATTCTACTTATAAATTAATAAATCTATTTTTATTGCTATTTATTATATTTTTAATTATTCATTTTAATTATTTATTAGTTTATTTATTTAGAAATATTTATTACAAAATAAATTATGAGTGGGACAAATATAATTTAAATAATATATTATTTATCTAATAAAAATATACGCGTATAAAAGAAGTATAAATTTAAAAATTAAAAATTATTATCAAGTAAAATAAGTTACTTTAATTTTGAATCAATTTGGGGTTTGTAAATATTTTTTAATTAATATCTATCTTAATATTAATAGTTTATAAATTTAATTTTTGATCATTATTATAATATCTATCAATAAAATTATTTATATTACATTTATATGATATATATAATTATTAATATTTTTATAACAAAATATTGTATTAAAATTTCAAAAAATTTTAAATATTATTATATTTTCAAATGTTATAACCTACGAAAATGGTAAAAAATTATAGAAATTTTTTTTTGTTATTTTATTTTTTTTTAAATAAAACCTATAAACAAGTAAACGCCTAAAAATATAAATCGCTAAACTTTTAATGAAAAAACCTCTAAATACTTAAATCATTAAACTGGTATACATTAATAATAAATCATAAATCTCATTTTAATTTTTATTCAGTATAATTTTAAATATTTATTTTAATTATTTATTAATTTATTTTATAGAAATATTAATTATAAAATAAATTATTAGTGAGATAAATCTAATTTAAATTAAACTGGTATCCCTAAATAATAAATAATAAATCTCATTTTTTTAATTATAATTCTAAATATTCATTTTAATTATTTATTTGTTTATTTATATATAAATATTAATTACAAAATAAATTGAGTTAGACAAATATAATTTATTTAAATTGTTTTTCATCAAAAAATTATAGATAAACTTTTTTAAAGAAAAAAAAAATTTTAAGCAAAAAATTATTATATAGTAATATATTTTGCTTTTCTTCTGAATCATTTTAGGTTTGGTAATTATATATTTAATTGATATCTAACTTATTAATAATAGATTATTAATTTATTTTTTGATCATTATTAGAATATTTATCAATAAAATTATTTATATTGAATTTATATGATATATAAATATAATGATTATTATAACTAAATATTGAATTAACTTTTGAATTAAATTTAAAAATTATTATATTTTCAAGGTTATAACCTTTGGAAATTTGAAAAAATAATAAAAATAAATTTTATGTTATTTTATTTTTTGAATAAAACCTATAAACCACTAAATACAAACATAGTTATATCAATAAACTCCTAAACCCCGTAATGCCTAAATACATAAATCATTAAACTACTATATACTACTTAATAAATTGAATTTATATTTCAATTTATTATTATTTTAAATATTCATATTATTTTTTTATTAGTTTATTTTTATAGAAATTTTTATTACTAAATAAATTATGAGTGCGACACATATTATTTAAATAATTTATTTTTAATCAAAAAATATATATACGCTTATAAAAGAAGTAAAAATTTAAAAATTAAAAATCATTATTAAGTAATATATTTTATTTTAATTCTGAATCAATTTTGGTTTTGTAAATATTTTTTAATTAATATTTATTTTTATTATTAATAGTTTATTAATTTAATTTTTGATCATTATTATAATATCTATCAATAAAAGTGTTTATATAAAATTTATATGATATAAAAATTATTAATATTATTATAACTAAATATTATATTCACATTTCAAAAAATGTTAAATATTATTATATTTTCAAAGGTTATGACCTATTAAAATGAGAAAAAATTACAAAATTATTTTTTGTTATTTTATTCTTTAAATAAAACCTATAATCTACTAAATACCTAAAAACATAAATCGCTAAACTCCTAAAAGAAAAAACCTCTAAATAATTAAACAATGAAACTGGTATACATTAATAATAAATAATAAATTTCATTTTGATAAATTTTTGTTTTTAAAATTTGCCTCTTTTTATAAGCATATATATTTTTTTGATAAAAAATAAATTATTTAAAATAAATCTGTCTCACTAATATTTTATTTTGTAATTAATATTTCTATAAAAATAAACTGATAAATATTTAAAATAAAAATTTTAAATTATACTGAATAAATTTAAAATGAGATTTATTATTTATTATTACTGTGTACCACTTTAATGGATTAAGTATTTAGAGGTTTTTTCATTTAGGATTTTAGTGATTTATGTTTTTTGGATTTTAGTGGTTTATATGTTTTATTTAAAAAAATAAAATATCAAAAAAAAATTGTATAATTTTTTCTCATTTTCATAGCGTATAACCTTTGAAGATATAATAATATTTAAAATTTTTTGAAATGTGAATACAATACATAGTTATAATAATATTAATAATTATATATCATATAAATTCAATTTAAATAATCTTATTGATATATATTATAATAATGATCAAAATTAAATTTATAAACTATTGATATTAAGATAGATATTAATTAAAAAATAAGTACAAAACCCAAATTGATTCAAAATTATAGTAAAATATATTTCTGTCTAACAATTTTTAATTTTTAAATTTTTTCTTCTTTTATAAGCATATATATTTTTTAAATTATATTTTTCGCACTTATAATTTATTTTGTAATAAATATTTTTATAAAAATAAACTAATAAATAATTAAAATGAATATTTAAAATTATAAATAATAGAATTATAAATTAAATTTATTAATTATTAAGTAGTATATAGCAGTTAAATGGTTTATGTATTTTGGCATTATAGGGTTTAGGAGTTTAGTAATTTAATTGTGCATGCATTTAGTATTTTATACGTGTTATTTAAAAAAAATATCAAAAAATTTATTTTTTGATATTTTCAAAGGTTATAACCTTTGAAAATATAATAATTTTTAAATTTTTTTCAAAAGTGAATACAATATTTAGTTATAATAATCATTATATTTATATATCATATAAATTCGATATAAATATTTTTATTGATAAATATTCTAATAATGATCAAAGAATAAATTAATAATTTATTATTAATAAGATAGATATCAATTTAAATATAATTACAAAACCTAAAATGATTCAGAAATAAAGCAAAATATATTACTATATAAAAATTTTTTGTTTGAATTTTTTTTCTTTTAAAAAGTTTATCTATATTTTTTTGATGAAAAATAATAATATAAATTATATTTGTCTAACTCAATTTATTCTGTAATTAATAATTTTATAAAAATAAACAAATAAATAATTAAAATGAATATTTTAAATTATAATGAAAAAAATAATATTGAGATTTATTATTTATTATTTACGGTATACCGGTTTAAAATGATTATCTATTTAGGGTTTTCGAGATTTAAAAATTATTGATTTAAGTATTTACGCATTTAGTGGCTTATAGGATTTATTTAAACAATGAAATAACATAAAAATTATTTTTGTTATTTTTTCACATTTTCAAAGGTTATAACATTTGAAAATATAATAATTTTAAAATTTTTTTTAAATGTGAATAAAATATTTAGTAATAATAATCCTTATAATTATATATAATATAAACTAATTATAAATAATTTTATTGATAGATATGATATCAATTATCAAAAAATAAATTAATAAACTATTATAAATATGATAGATATAAATTAAAATATAATTACAAAACCTAAAATGATTCAAAATCAATGTAAAATACTTTACTAAATAATAATTTTTTGTTTTTAAATTTTTACTTTTTTTTATAAGATTATATTTTTTTTATTAAAAGTAAATTATTAATATTATATTTGTCTGACTAATTATTTATTTGTAATAATATTTAAATAAAAAATAAACTAATAACTATTTTAAAATTATATTTAAAATTATATTTAAAAATAATATTTAAAATGAATATGTAAAAGTATAATGAATACAAATTAAAATGAGATTTAAGATTTATATGCTGTATATGTAATTTATTTTTGATAATCTGTTTGTATACACCAAATATTTATTCTTTTTTAATATTTTTATTTAAGTGCCGAAAAAAAATATTAAGAGGCCGGGGATGCAGTAGTAGCACAATAACAGGTCTCGCTGAACGGACAGCTAGTTGACATTGGAGCAGAGCCTGACACATCTCATGATCCGACCCGCTCCGGTTAAATGAACTGAGAGAAATTTTAGTATAAAATGTTTTGTAATTTTATTTTTGGGTGGGTGTTTTTGGAGCAGTGGAACTGTTCATCGTCTCTCTCTCTTCTCACTGTGTGATTTATCACGTCTATTCTGTGTGCTGCATACTGTAAGACATTTGTGTTACTTTAATCTGTATCACATAATCATTTTTTGGGTGATTTAGCTAGTCGTACTGAGCGACTAGCGAACCACATTATTTTTGGTGTTTATTTCTCATTTTTTGATTCTATCATGGATGGTTGCTGAATTGGGATATATATATTTGCTTGTTTTTTGTTGGTTCTGTGTTTCTGTATCTCAATCTCACTACTGTGGAAGCACAATCGCCCAATAATTATATATGGTATATCGGTATAATGGACGAAATTTAGGGGTTT
>JAREIK010002277.1:42633-76462 GCA_029783825.1 Sapria himalayana | reverse complement strand
GTACATAAGTGATAGTCATATCTAATAATTTTTCTAAATTAATAAGTTATCCCTTCTTATCCTTTAATTTGAATTGATCTGTATGTAAATAATCTTTAAGTAAATTACTAAAATATTAGGATAAATATCTATTTCACTGCTATTTTTTTGGCAAGTCTTTAGTTCATAAGATTGTGTGTCCTTAGTCTGCTACTTTAATTAACTATTTATTTATTTTCTTTGGCTTTACTCTTTGTATTTTAGTCATGTGTCTTTATAATATAAATCTTTAGTTTTACTAGATTATATTCATTCATTTCTAATCTCTATCTTGTTAGTAAACTTAATGTAGAATGTGACTGGTTACTAAGAGCACTATAGTCAACTAGTTTTGCTAATTCTTATTCTTCTTAGCTTTGTTAGTTTACTTTAGCAAATTTTATTTTAATTGCAGTTTTCCTCAAAATATGTTAATGTTAATGTCTGTTAATTATTCATCTGTAATTATTCTATCTCTAATCAGCCCATATTTGTAATGCTAGGAATCTGTAATTACAGCTTCTTCACATCTATGTTTTCTAGTTTAATACTTTGTATGATATGTTTTCTAGTCCATATCTATTATTATTCATGTCTGAATTCTTCATTAATTGATTTACCAAAAGTTCTTGGAATTGGATCTTCATTCCATTTATTTTTTCTGTCTTATTTATTTTTATATTCAAAGATTGAGTTGAATAATAGTTAAAATTTGATCTTTGATCTTCATTGAGAAGTGAAAAGCTTACTCCTTCACACTTGCTAATCTTTTCTTTTTTGCATCTCTTTCTTGCACTACAAAAAAATCCCAAATAGCTAGGGATAATTCCTTTGTTAAATGGAGATTTTCTATCCATAAATGGGATATAACGATGGATTAACGATGAAAGCTTTCCAATCTAAAGTCCTTGTCGCTAAAAATTAGCGAATGAAAGAGTCCGTTGCTAAAAAATTTTAGAGACAGAAATATTTCTAGCTAAAATAAGAATTTCTCTAGCTAAATTAATAAGCTAGAGTTGCCATCGCTAAACGGATATAACAATGGAAGCTTTCCCAATATAAAGTGCTCGTCACTAAAAATTAGTAAGGAAAATAGTCCTTAGCAAATAAATTTAGCAATGGAAAAATCTCTAGCTAAAATAATAATTTCTCTATCTAAAATAGTAAGGGAAAAATCCCTAGCTAAATTTGCAAGGGAAAATTCCCTAGCTATTTTCATTCCAAAACTATTTTCATAATTTTATTGTTTTTTTCAAATTATTTAATTAAAAATTTAATATTTTTATATTAAAGTAAATTAAAACATAAACTATAAATGATAATTTATAATTAATAAAAATAAAATCATTTAAAAAATTATTATGATTCAATATTTTACATAATTCAACAAAAGCATAACAAAATTTTATTAATCATATACATCAATTTATCTACCAATAGTACATAAAGTATAATCTATCTGTGCATTGACGTGCTTTTCTCCCTCATCTCCTCTGATCACCATATTTTCTGCACTCCTACAAGATTAGGTCCTAAGTCCCGGTGCATCATTTCTAGTAAAAAATCCTCTTTACATATAAAAACTTCGTACAGGGAAACAATGCGGTACCATATCTATACGATATTTTAAACCAGCCAATCAACATCAAAATAAATAAATAAATAAATATATGTTTTAATAAATATATAATACTACAATATAGATGTACATATATATTACAATGTATATGTACATATATACTAGGATTTCACTAGTTAGATATATTACTGCAATCTATGTACATATAAACTGTAGTATTATATGTACATATATACTATGTACATATATACTCAGTATATATGTACATATATACTGTAGTGTATATGTATATACTGGTATATATGTACATGTACATATATATTGGTATAATATATACAAGTATTTATATGTACATATATACTTAGTATATGTACATATACAATACAATATATATGTACCTATAAATGTGTATACATATACAATGTAGTGTATATGTATACACTAGTATATTTGTATATGAATATATAAACTGGTATATATGTACAAGTATTTATATGTATATATATACTTAGTATATGTACATATACACTACAGTGTATATGTACATATATGTGTATACATTTACACTACGGTATATATGTACATATATAAGTACATGTATGTACATATACACTACTGTGTATATGTACAAGTATGTACATATATACTAGTAAATACTTGTACATATATACCTATATATATGTACATATACACTGTTGTTATATATGTACATATATACCAGTGTATACATATAAACTACAGTATGTATGTACATATACACTATAGTGTATATGTACATATACTTTAGTGTATATATGTACATATACTAAGCATCTATATATACATATAAATATGTACATATACTATAGTGTATATTTACATATACACATATACTGGTAAATACTTGCACATATATACTAGTATATATGTATATGTAGATATATACTAGTATATATGTACATATACATATATATAGGTATAAATGTACAAGTATTTAGATTAAAGTAAAGCATAAACACCTATTATGGAGCATGAACATCAAACAACTATATATTCTATAATAAGAATAAAAAAATGAACAAACACCTTAACTAGGGTTACAAAAATAATCTTTGTTTATTTGAAATTGCATCGAACTTGGAAACACAAGGCACAAAAAATTTGCAATAAGATTGTACAAGATAAAAGTTCAATACATATACATATATATAGTGCATAAAATATAATCTATACATTATATTGACGTTGCTTTCTGTCCCCCAGTTCCTCTGGTCATCATCTTTCTGCTACGACAAAGTTGTCCTAGTCGCGGCATGTAATGTCTAGTAAAAAATTTTTTCACTTATAAAAGTTTCGTTTTGGGAACAATGTCATACCATATCCGTATGAAATTTAAACTAGTCAATCAAATCAAAATAAAAAAATTAATAAAGTTATGTTTTGATAAATATTTAATACTATAGTATATAGGTACATATATACTAGCATTTCACTAGTTACATATATTACTATAGTATATGTACATATATACTATAATATTATATGTACATATATACTAAGTACATATATACTCAGTATACATGTACATATAATGCTGCAGTATTATATGTACATATATTGTAGTATGTATGTAGATATACTAAACATCATTTCACTTGGTTCTTGTGTTCTCCTTATTCTTACCTTTTTGTGTGGCTTTGATTGGTGCACTGGAAGAGACATGCTCCCTTCATTTAGCAATAGCATGATATCCTTTCACCTTTAGCGTGCTAATTAATTCTCTGATTCTTTATGTAGATTCTGCAAACAATTGCCTAGATATTCACGATATTTTATCTTTGCATATTCATCTGTAAGTGATTTTATTTAATTAATAGTATTATTTGTAGTCAATGTAAGTTTCATTTAGAATTATGATTGAGCATAATTCTTTTTAAATATAACAAGGAAAAATTAGTTCAAATCGTCAGTGGTTGTATAAAAGGTTTATGAATAGAATTTTGAATAAAGATTTTTTGAGTGGGCTAGAAACTTTCTTCAACTTTGCTTGTAGTGAATTGAGATGGATCGACAGAGATAAAAGTAAGTGTCCATGTAATAATCACAAGTGTCAGAATATGTAATTTCATGATGTAATCATTATTCGATACCATATGGCTAAATATGGTTTTGTAGTAAATTATTATTTTTGGATTTATCAAGGAGAAAGTACAATGATTGTGAACATTAAACAAAATGAGAGTATTGAATCCTATGTATGTAATGAAGAAGCATTAAACACATACCATAGAATGGTCAAGGAAGCTACTGGTGCTGACTTCAATATGGATTATATGGATGAACCACCTAATTCTGAAGCTCAGAAATTTTATGATATGCATAAAGCTATAGATAATAGGTTGTGGCCTGGTTGTAAAACACATTCGCAATTATCACTTGTGGATCAATTTTTGAGTATCAAGTCTGAAATTCATATATCTGAGAAATTATTTGATTAGGTAATAAAAGTGATAAAAGAGATTATTCTGTATAATAATTTGGTAACTAACAACTTTTACAGCATTAATAAGTTACTACGAGGTATGGGTCTACTAGTAAAAAAATTTGATTGTTGTTTCAATGGATGTTTGTTATATTGGGGTGGTGATATGGATTTAATTAGCTATAAGATTTGTGATCATCCTCAGTTTAAGAAGGTATCTCGTGTTGTAGAAATATGGCAGAAGATGAAAGTTGCATTTAAGAAGTTGTATTACTCCCTTTTAATTCATTGATTGCAGAGACTATATGCATTAAATACTATAGCACATGATATGAGGTGGCATTTTGAGCATGAGATTGAATAAAGGGTGATGCGTCATCCATCAAATTCACTTGCTTGGAAGCATTTTTATCATATACATCAAAATTGTGCTATTGAAAGTCAAAATGTAAGATTGGCTCTCTACACTAATGGTTTTCAGCCATTTGGCCAGTCTAGACAATAGTAAACTACATAGCCAGTGATAGTGACACCTTACAATTTTTCTCCATGGTTGTGTTTGAGGAAGCAATATATGTTTCTGTCAATATTGGTTCCAGGGCCAAAAAATCCAAAAGGCATGTTGGATATTTTCTCACAGTCTCTTATAGTAGAGTTAAATTATTTATGGAATGTTGGCATGAATACATATTACATCTCAGAGAAGAAAATTTTCATTATGAAAAAGGCCCTTATATAGATGGTAAGTGATTTTCCTACATATTCAAAATTATTGGGTTGGAGTAATACAGGATGGTTAGTAGGCCCGTATTGCATGGACAAGTCTGATGCTTTTACTTTCAAATTTAGTAGTAAACAGTGAAGATATTTCGAAAAAATAAAATAGTGAAGATAGTTCCACCAACTATTCGTTCAAGAGATGATATCTTGACAGAGATTCAGAGTTTGGGTTTGAAAAAGTAACTTAAATAGACACTACTAGAACTAATGGACCAATATGAAAAATATTTGGCTGGAGAAAACACAATATTTTTTGGGGATTGCCCTATTAGAGGTCCAATTTAATTCGTAATAACTTGGATGTAATGCATATTGAAAAAAATATGTTTGATATTGTTTTCAACACTGTCTTGAATGTAGGTGGAAAAATATAGGACACTTTAAAATAAAGACATGAGTTGATTGATTACTGTCAGCATTCTAAATCCTAACAGAATAAGGCTACAAGATAATATCCTAAAGCTTGTTACACACATAATAAGAAGGCAAAACAGAGATTATGATGATGGGTTAAAATTTTGAAATTCTTTGATGGATATGTGTCAAATATGGGCAGATGTGTAGATATGAACAAGCTTAAGTTATTTGGAATAGAAAGTCATGACTATCATGTATTTATGTAGAGATTAATACCAATTATTTTTTGTGAAATACTTTTCCTAAATGTTTGGAAGGTCCTTACAGAACATAAGCTGTTCTTCAAATAGCTAACCACAACCACAATCAAAAAAGATGATATGGTGAGACTGGAGAATGACATACCGCTCATTCTTTTTAAGCTTGATTAGATATTCCAACTAAGCTTTTTTGACTCATGGAGCAATTGCCGGTCCATTTGGCTTATGAAGCAAGGATAGCTGGGCTAGTGAAATACAGGCTGATATATCATTTTGAGAGATAAATAAATATAAGTAGCTATGTTTTATTCTTTCTATCATAAAATAATATTTTAATTTATTTTATTAAAACCAAACATAATGGTTGTAGGTATCTTCATAAGTTGAAATTAAATGTTAGAAACAAGGAAAAAGTTGAAGGTTCCATTTGCAATGCATATTTAGTAGAAGAAGTATCATCTTTTTGTTCTTATCATTTTGAGGACCTTGTCAATACAAAGAATCAAAATGTGTCTCGGAATGATAAAGGTCAAGTGATGGTAGAAGAGCACAAGTTATATATCTTCAAACACCCTAGAAAAGTATTTGGAAGAGTAATGAAAAGATGTATGATAGATGATGAGTACAAATTAACTTGGAGTTACATTTTACTTAATTGTGAAGAGGTTGCACCATATATTGAGCATGTATACACAAAATGGTTGCAGGTTTAATCATATGATAATTTTGTCCTAAATAGGAATAATTTAAAATTGATATCCATTGTTCTCCCTCTATTTATATTTGTGCATTGTTAATGTTGAGCAGTTAAAACATTAGCAACCAACCATTCCTATGCATGAGGTCGATTCTATACTAGAAAAAAAAATTATGAATTGGTTCAAGAATAATATGAGGATTATTGAACCTTAATTTTTTGAATAATTTGTTTTTTTAGTATCCGATATTTTTAACATTATTTGTTGAATTTATGAAATAGGCAAATGATTTTTCAAATAGAGATTCCAACATATTCACACAGAATCTAAGTAAAGGCCTATTTAGATATGTGATAACCTATCCTAGGTATTTTGTCAATGGATATAAATTTCACACAATAGGGCACGGTTCTTCTAAAGCAGCTATTAATAGTGGTGTATGCATTAAAAGCTAAAGTTATAGTGCAGATGAGATAGATTATTATGGTCAAATAGCAGAAGTTATTATGGTCAAATAGCAGATGAGATAGAATTATTGAGTTGTAGATTTAATTAATAAGAGCCATTTATTATGGTAGTTCAAGCTACTCTAGTATATTATTGTACATATCTGAGTTTATCTCATGATAAGAGTGATTGATGGGTCATTTGCAAAATCAAAGCTTGATCAAATTTTGAAGTACAAATATCTCAACAAAGAAGTGCAAACTTTGCTATTGCACTAGTATTACAAGAAGATGACATAAATAATATTGAGCTTATGCAAGTAGACGAAGATCTTGAAAACTTATCCAACTTAAATGGTGGCCTAATAGAAATTGAAGATGATCATTTTCTATCTGAAGATAAGTTAGAACTTCCATCAGAATCAGATGAAATGTCAGAAGATCTATTAGAGGATGATATTGATACCAATAATTAAACTATATTAATTGTATTAGAATATTATAGTTTTTAAGACTTTCTATATTTTTTTGCAATCCATTGGTATGTGTTATTTTAAAATGCATGGTTGTTCATCATACACTATTAATTTATGTTTTCATTAAATCTCTATTATTTTTTTCTATATTTTTTACATTTTCTATAGTATATGGTGCATAAAAGATGTGGGCATGGTGGAGGTGGACGTGGATGCAGACATGGATGAGATTCATATAGTATTTTGTCCTATTCTATAGTCAGTATCATCTAATACCCACCCTATCTAGACTTCAAGATCACAATCACCATCACCATCATTGACATCTTTACCATCAGCTATATCAGATAAGACACCAGCCATTATCCTTATTGCACTCACTTCTGATCCATCACATTCATCTTCACCATATTTTACACCATCAGTTTTTACCCCATTTACATCACCATCAACATTATCAATTGATGTGGATTTCTTTGTAGGCAGTGCTAAGTTAGTAATAGAGATTATGGATCAGAGGTATAAGTAATATGTAAATATTACTTTAATAAAATATTATGATGGTCCTATTAGTGGTTTTTATTTATAGATATAAATTACTTGTTTTCAATGTTATTTGTTTATTTTTATAGTTTTGTTCCATTTCACAAGTGCTCATCTATAATTACAAAGTCTTTCAAAAAAAAAAGATAGATTCCAAAGTATTCTCACGGAAGAAAGGTTTTGAATCAACAAAAGAGACTAATTTTTATATCATTCAGGTAAAAAAAAAGAAACAAACGCATCGAAAATTAATTATCTAATTAGTTAACTATTATGTTTGTTATTAGTCAAGAATAAAAGAATTATGTCATTATTATTATATTTTTTTGTGAATTTTCTATATATAGAATCAGTGTACATGGGCACCCCAATTTGATGGACAGATAAAGTCATTATTGGAGAGCAAAGATGCTGAACTGTACTCAAATTTTATCCATAAATTAAAGATTCTAAAAGATTGGCCTAATTTTAAACACGAGGATGAGTATCCCAGATGGCTTAAGTATTGGGAGAAGCTAGAAGAAAAAAAATTAGAGTTAGCCAGCAAAAACTGATGGATTAAGGTAACTAGACTAGGTACAAAAATGTCTTGCAACACAGGAGGGTTAAAGTCGAGCATTGAGCATGATTGAGATTTGATACAATTTGTAACTTTAAAACATTTATATATTTAACAGTTGGCCTAATAGTCCCAATAATTCAAATCTTTGCATGGTTTTATAATTTTAGCTAAAATTTTCTAACATATTTATTTTTTGACTTAAAAAATACATACTTTAGGCCAGAGAATTGGGTTGAGATCCCAATTTTTATAAGATTTTCAAAAAGATGCATGTGAAGAAAGTGGGTGGGTAATTTGTTGACAAAAAATCTCAGATGATTGCTATAAGAATCAATTATATTAATAAAATTTTAGAATAATATAATAAATTTGGAAAGTTGTGTGGAATAAAAAATATTTGATTTATTTTATTTATATCTAGCATAGTATTTTATAATGTTTTAACACAGGATCTAATGGAGGTATGTGTGCCAGTTGATTCTCACCTAGTTGAGGGTTCTGTGGATCTTCAACCAATTGAATATGATCGTATCTATTTGGAGACCATAGGAGTTAAGAAGAAGTAGTGAGTGTATGCCATCAGCTCGAAGGTAGTTGCTTTTTGTTTTAGCAATGTGCTTCTAGTTCTTCTATCACAGTAGTGGTGGATGAGGTGGTCGAACAGCAAGTAATTTGAAATACATGAATGTTTTGTATTTATTGAGATAGAAATGAAAAAGAAAGATCAGTAGAATATTCTTTAGAAAGAAGAAATGAAGGAAATAAAAGAAGTGAATAATGAGATGAAAGAATTAAGAATGCAATGCAACACTAGATATCCTATATGGAGTCATAGTTAGTGGCCTTGACATGACAGATAGAATATCATGTTCCAACAGAGATACCACGTAAGAGAGGCTAGCACAAATGCACTAACTAATGATGAGGATGATTTTTTTAATTTTTAATGAATATATAACCTATGTTATGTTTTTGTTTTAACTATGTAACTATTGTATTAGAATAAATGCTGAATAGCTTTTACGTTTTGTTTTTATTCAATTTAATATAATATATGTTTTGAATGAAAAATAGCTAGGGATTTTTCCCAAACAAATTTAGCTAGGAAATTTTTTATATATATTCAGTCAAAAATATTAATTATTACTATTAATTACGATAAAAATTAGCATGGAAAAAATATAATTAGCTAGTAAATTTTTGTTGTTTAAAAATTTGCTAGGAAAATAGTTTTATCATTAATATTTTGTGAAGAACACTTTAGCTTGGGATAATTTACATATTAACTCCATAATTAAAAAAAATTATATAATTAAATATTGGCTAGGGAAATACAGTGTCTAAATCCATAGCTAAATTATGGATTTTATAAGCTAAGATAAATTCATCGCTATATTATGGATTTTATTAGCTCGAGAAAATCTGTTGCTAAATACATCGCTAAATTATAAATTTTATTAGCTAGAGAAATTCCGTTACTAAATCCATCGCAAAATTAAGCATTTTTTTCTCGGGAAATTCCATAGCTAAATCCTTCACTAATATATGTATTTTATTAGCTAGGGATTTTCATTCGCTAAATTCATTGATAAAATATGAATTTTATTAGCTAGAGAAAATTCGTCGCTCTATCCGTAGCTAAATCAAGAATTTTATTAGTAAGGAAAAATCTATTCTTAAATCTATCACTAAATCAAGGATTTTATTAGCAATGGAAAATTCATCCCTAAATCCATCGTTAAATCCATCACTATATCCGTCGCTAAATCTAGGATTTTATTAGCAAGAGAAAATCTGTCACTAAATCTATCGCTAAATCTAGGATTTTATTAGCAAGGGAATATCTGTCGGTAAATCCCTCGCTAAATCTCAGATTTTATTAGCAAGGGAACTTCCAATGCTAAATCAAGGATTTTATTAATAAGGGAAAATCTATCTCTAAATCCATCACTAAATCAAGAATTTTATTAGCAAGAGATATTTCGTCATAAAATCCGTCGCTAAATCAAAGATTTTATTAGAAGAAGAAATTCCATCATTAAATTCATTGCTAAATCAATTATTTTATTAACAAGCGATATTAAATCACAAAATCAATCGCTAAAATCCCCACCTTTGTAGAGCAGAAGTTACGAAAATTTTTCGTCGATAATAATTCACTAAATCCCCCGAATTTATTTAGCAGAATTTTTGAAAAAATTTTCCTCGCTAATACATCGCTAATCTATTGCTATTTATTTTTTCATAAAAAATCATAAATCCCTTTCTATTCCCTAGCTAAACCCTTGCAATTTACCTAGGGATTGATCCCTAGCTAAAATTTCATAGCTAAATCGATATTTTCTTGTAGTGTTATCTATCTGTATATCTATTTGTAATCTATTTATCATTCTATATGTCTATTTATCTATCTGTCTGTCTGTCTGTCTATCTCTCTATCTATCAATCTGTGTATCTATCTACCTTTCTATCTGTCTATCTAGCTATTTATCAATCTATTTATCTATCTATCTATCTATTAATCTATCTACCTATTATGTTATTATCTACCTATATATTTGTATATCTATTTATCAATCTATCATTCAATCAATCAATATATCTATCTATCTATCTATCTATGTGTCTAACTATAATTTTTTCTGTCAATTTCTCTATCTATCTATATGTCTAACTATCTATCTATTAATCTATCTGTCTATCTATATATCTATTAATCTATCTATCTATTAATCTATCTGTCTATCTATCTATATATCTATCTAATAGTTGATTTATCTGTTTATCAAATAGTTTTTCATTCTAGCTATTAATTTATTTATTTGTCTATCTATCTATATATTTGTCTTTCTATCTATATATTTGTGTATCTATCTCTCTATCATTCTGTTTATCTATCTGTTTATCTATATGTCTATATATCTATATATCTATCTATTTATCGATATGTCTATCTTTCTATTTATATATCTATCTATGTATCCCACAATTGATCTATCTATCTATCTATATATCTATCTTTCTTTCTTTCTATCTATTTATCTGTTTATCTATTTATCTTTCTTTCTATCTATATCTCTTTTAATCTATCTATGAATAAAAATATCAATCTCTCTATTATTTTCTCTAACAATCTCTCTAATTATTTTTATATCTATCTACCTTTATATTTATTTATCTATTTATTTTTTATGAATCTATCTATATATCTATCTATTTTTAAGTCTATCTATCTATCTCTTTATCTATCTATGTAATTATATTTCTATGTAACTATATATTTATTAATATATCTATCGATTTATCTGCATATCTGTCTATCACTCTGCCTATTTATCTATTTGTCCATCAGTCTATCTATATGTCTATATTTTTTCTATCTTTCTATCAATGTATATGTCTATAATTCTTTATGTCAATCTTTCTATCTTTTAATTTCTCTATCATTCTACCAATCTATCTATCTTTCTATCTGTCTATCTATATATATGTGTATCTATCTATCTATCTATTTGTCTATTCATCTGTCTTTCTATCTTTCTATCTATCTATATGTCTATCTATCTGTCCATCTATATGTATATCTATTTTTCTATCTATTTATCTATCTATCTTTTTATCAATTTGACTATATATCTATCTATAAATTATCTATTTTTCTATTTTCATCTATCTATCAATCTATATATTAATCTATCTATCAATCTATATATCTATTTGCATATCTATCTATAGATCTATTTTTCTATCCATCTAATTGTTTATCTATCTATTTGTCTATATATCTGACTATCTTTTTGTCTAACTATAAGACCTTTTCTCTCTCTATCTATCTATATATCTTTATATCTATCTTTCTATATCTAAATCTTTTTGTCTATATATATATATATCTCTATCTATCTATGTATCTATCAATCTTTTAATCTATCTATCTATCAATATATCTATCAATTTATTTATTAATCAGCCTATTAGTCTAATTATTAATCTTTCTATCAATTTGTCAATCTATTTGTTTATCTATAAATCTTTCTATTTTTTTGTATATCTATATATCTTTCTGTCTATTTATCTATATGTCTGTCTATCTATTTGTCTATCTATCTATCCATCTATCTATTTGTCGATCAATTTTGCTATATCTCTGTCAATTTGTCTATCTATATA
This sequence comes from Sapria himalayana, assembly GCA_029783825.1. NCBI lineage: Eukaryota > Viridiplantae > Streptophyta > Magnoliopsida > Malpighiales > Rafflesiaceae > Sapria > Sapria himalayana. Next base: position 64,112 of record JAREIK010002277.1, on the reverse strand, counting down.
TCAATCAATCTATATATCATTCTAGTTATCAATAGGTCTATCTATCTATATTTTATCGGTTTCTCTATCAAACTATCTATTTGTCTATTTTTATTTTTTTTTCTATCATTTTATGTAATTATTTGTTTGTTTGTCTGTGTGTATATATACCTACCTACCTAATTGTCAGCTTTCTGGACTACTTTCCTAAATATATATCTATTTATTTGTTTTACTATTTATTTATCTATTTATCTATCTATCTATCTATCTATCTATCTGTATATCAATCTATCTATCAATATATCTATTTATCTATTGATATATTAGTCTATCTATCTGTATATCTACTTGTTTATCTATTTATCTACCTACCTATCTATATATCTATCTACCTACCTATATATCTATCTACCTTTCTATCTATCTATTTATCTATATATCTATATATCTATATATCTATATATCTATATATCTATCTATTTGTTTATTTATATGTTTATCAAAATGTCTTTCCATATATCTATATATCTATTTATTGATTTGACTATCTATTTGTCTATCTTTATATCTATCTATATATCTATCCATTTATCTTTTTATCTAACTTACTACATATCTATCAGTCTAACTAAGTGTCTATCCATTTGTATAGTTTTTTATTTATTTATCTATCTGTCTATCTATCTATCAGTCTTTCTATTTGTCTATCTATATGTCTATCTATCAATCTTTCTTTTTCTCTATATATTTGTCAATCTATTTGTCTATCTAACTATATATCTATATGTGTGTGTGTGTGTGTGTGTGTGTGTGTGTATCTATATATATATTAGTTTCATAATCTATTAATATATCTATCTATCTGTTTATCTTTCTATATATATACTTATCTTTCTATCTATCTATCTATCTATCTATTTATCTAAATATATGTATAATAATCTATTTATATATATGACTCTATTTTTCTATCTATCGTTCTATCTTTATATCTATCTATCTATATTTCTATCTATGTATTTGTTTATCTGTCTATCTACCAATCTATATGTCTATCAATTAATCTATCTATCTTCTAATTTTATTTCTATCTATCTTTATATCTATTTATCTATCTATCTATATGTCTATCAATCAATTATCTATCTATTTATCTATCATCTATCTATATTTCTATCTATCTATAAATTTATCTATCTGTCAATCTATTTATCTATCAATCTATTTTTTATTTATTTGTCTATCTATCTATCTATCTATTTGTCTTTCTTTCTATCTATCTGTCAATATATTATCATATCTATCTATAAGAGTATCTATCTCTTTATCTATATATTTGACTGACTATCTATCTATCTATCATTCTATATGTCTTTTTATCAATCTATCAATCAATCTGTCCAACAATATGTCTATCGATGAATCTATCAAAATATCAATCAATCAATTTATCTATCTATGTATATATATGTTTATCTATCTATTTATAAATCAATATTTAAATCTATTTATCTATCTACCTTTATGTTTGTTTAATTGTTAGTCTATCTATCAAATTGTGTATCTGCCTATTTGTCAGACTTTTTTTATTTATCTGCATGTCTATCTATCTATCTATCTATCTTTTTATCTATCCATCTATCTATTTATCTGTCTATCTAACTATCTATCTATCTAATCATATGTCCATCTATTTATCTATATTTCTATATATTGTCTATCTATCTATCTGTATGTCTGTCAGTCTGTTTATCTATATATCTATCTATCTATATGTCTAACTATCTGTCTATGTATTTGACTATCTATATTTTCATCCATCTATCTATTTATCTATCTATCTATCTATCTATTTGTCTATCTATCTATGTATTTATATATCTATCTTTCTATCAATCTATGTATCAATATATCTATCTATCTATCTATATCTCTGTCTATCTTTCTATTTATCTCTCTATCTATATGTGTGTCTTTCTATTTATCAATCTTTTCTTTCTATTTAATTTATTTATTTATTTATCTATCTAAGTATCTATATATCTATTGATCTATGTATCTATGTATCTATTCGTCTATCTATCGATCTATCGATCTTTCTATCAATTATCTATCTATTTATGAATCTGTCAATATTTCAATCTATTTATCTCTGACTATAAGTCGATCATCTAGCTTTCTATCAATCTGTCTATTAATCAAACTATCAAAATATCTACCAACCAATCTATAAATATTTATTTTATCTTTCTATCTATTTGTTTTTCTATCTATTTATCTGTTTATCTATCTATCTATCTCTCTTTCTATCAAACTATTTATAATTTTTACTATTAACCTATTGTGTATCAATCAATCTATCTATCTTTTTGTCTATCTATCTTTCTAACCATATATTTGTCTTATCTGTCTGTTTGTTAATCAATTAATTTATCTATTTATCAATCTATCTATTTATCTTTATATTAATTTATATGACTAACTATATGTTTATTTCTTTGTTTTTCTATCTATCTATCAAAATGTCTAATAAACTGTCGATCTATAAGTCTATCTATCTATTTATCTATCTACCATTTAATCAATCTATCTTTTTATATTTCTATCAATTTGTCTATCATTCACTCTATCGTTCTATGTATCAATATATCAATCAATCTTTCTATCAATCAATATATCTATCTATCTATCTATCTTTTTATTTATATATCTATCTATGTTTCTTTCTATTTACTTGTCAATCTATCTATTTTTCTGTTTATCTAACTCTCTAAATGTATATTTCTATTTTTTTGTCTATCTATCTATCTATATATCTATATATCTATCTATTAGACTTGTATCTATCTTTCTATTTGTTTATTAGTCTATTTGTCTTTTATCTATCTTTCTATCTGCCTATTTATCTATCTATCTATTTATCTATCTATCTATCTATCTATTTATCTATCTATCTGTCTTTCAATCTATCTATATAACTACTTATGGATCTTTCTAACAATCTTTCTATTTTTTTCTATAAATATGTATATCTATCTATTTATCTATTTGTTTATATATCTATCTTTCTTTCTATTTATTTATTTATATATCTATCTATCTATCTATCTATATGTCTATGTATATCTATATCTATATGACTATCTATTTGTTTATCTATCTTTCTACCTACCTATCTGTCAATCATCTATCAATCAATATTTCTAGTTGTTTGTCTTTCTTTTTTGTTATCTATTTGATTATATTTGTCTATCTATCTATATATCAATCTTTTAGTCTTTTATTTTTCTTTATATATATATATATCTATCTATCTATATCTCTTTATCTATCTATCTATCATACTATCTATCTATCTGTCTATCTAAATGTCTATCTATTTGTCAATCAATCAATCAATCTATGTATATATATATCTGCTTATAATCTATTTAAATATCAATTTATCTTACTTTCTTTCTATATCTTTATCTATCTATCTATTTCAATATCTATCTCTCTTTCTATCTATTTGTCTATCAATATGCCAAACAATCTATCTATCAATATGTCTATTAAAATATCTATCAATCTGTATGTTAGTATGTCTATCAATCTGTCTATCATTCTTTCTATCATTCTATCTACTAATTTGTCTATCTTTTTATTTATATAATTATCTATTTTTCTAGCTATCTATCTTTTTATTATTTATCTATCTGACTATCTATCTATCTATATATCAATCTATTTGTTTATCAACTTGTCTATCTATCTATTTATCAAACTATCTATCTATCTATTTGTTTATTTATCTATCTATGAATCTATTTGCATGTCTATCCGTTTGTCTATTTGTGATTCTATCTTTTTGCCTATTTTCTTGATTGTTAGTCTTTAATTCTATGTGTCTATTTGTATGTTTGTCTAACGGTTTGTCTGCCTAGCTACCAGATTGTCTACCTACTTGACTACTTACCTATTAGTCTGTCTATCTATATATTTATCTATTTTACTATCAATTTGAATATAAATCGATCGATCTATCTATCTATCTCTTTGTCTATCTATTACCTATCTGTCTATCTAACTATCTACCTATAGATCTATCTATTTATCTAACTATCTACCTATAGATCTATCTATTTATCTAACTGTCTATCTATTAGTTTATCTATCTATCTATCTAATTGTCTAGCTATCTTTCAATCAATCTCTCATTATATCTTTCTATCTATGTGTCTATCTTTCTCTATATCTATCTATCTATATATTTTTTATATGTTTATCATTAGTCTATTTATCTATCTACGTGTCTATCTATCAATCTACCTATTTATTGGTCAATCCATAGTATACTATAAGTATATCTATCTTTCTATCTATTTGTCTATTTATTTGACTATCTATCTATCTATTAATATGAGTATCTCTCTATTTATCTATCTGTCGATATATTTGCATAATTTTTTATCTATCTTTAAATCTTTTTTTCTGTATATCTATCTATCTACCTATCTTTCTGTTTATCTATATGTCTATTTATCAGCCTATTTATCTTTCTTATTATGTATCTATATATCTATCTATCTATCTATCTATCAATTTTCTATCTATTTGTCTATTAATCTGTGTATCTACATCTATATTAATCTACCTATCTATTAATCTATCTATTTATATATTAGTCTAATAATCTATTTATATATCTTTCTATCTATCTGTCTATCTAATTGTCTAACTATCTGTCTATCTATTTGTCTATCTAACTAACTATCTATCTATTTGTCCATATATCTGTTTATCAATCAATCTATCTATTTATCTGTATATCTTTCTATTTATATATCTAAATATATATATTTCTGTCTATCTTAATGTCTATTTATCTATCTATCTGTGTATCTATATATCTATCTATTTATCTATCTATCTATGTATATCTATTTCTATATATATATTTATATATATCTATACATCAGTATAATAATTTAATATCTATTTATATGTTTTCTATCTGTCTAACTATATGATTATATATCTATATATCTATCTATTTATCTATCAATCTTTCTATATATATCTTTTTCTATATATCTATATATCTATCTATCTATCTGTCTTTTTTTCTAACTATCTATTTGAAAAAAAATTTCTATATATAATTATCTATCTATCTATATGTTTATATATCTATTTATCTATCCATTAATATATCTATCTAGTAATCTATCAATCAATCTATCTATCTTTCTATGAATCTATCTAAATATCTATATATCTGTTTGTCTGTCTATCTATCAATCAATGAATCTATCTATCTATCTATGAATTTTATAACAAAATGTATATCAATCTATTTATCACTTTTTCTTTCAATCTGTGTATCTATCTATGTATCTATCTATCAATCTATCTATCGATCGATCTATCTATATATTTAATTTTTTCTATCTATTTGTTTATCTATCTAACTATCATCTATCACTCTTCTATCTGTCTCTCCATCTGTCTATCTATCTATTTATCTATCTTTCTGTCTTTTTATGTTGTTATGTAACTGTTTATCTATATATCTTACTATCTATCTATATTTATGTATATCTATCTATCTATTTTTTATCTATCAATCTATCTATCTATAAATCTGTCTATCTATATGTCTATCTATCTATCAATCTAACTATCTATAAATCTGTCTATCTATCTATCTAACATTGTGTGTGTATATATATATATATTTGTTTGTCTATCTTTTTTGATATCGATTTACTACTATTTGTTTATATATCTCTATGTCTATCTATCTATCTATATTTCTATCTATCTATCTGTCTATATATATCTTTTACTATTTATCTATCTATATGTCTATCTATCTAGTTATCTATATATCAGTCTAATAATTGATTTATATATATATATCTATTTATCTATTTGTCTATCTATCTCTTTATCTATCTGTCAATTTATCTATATATCTATCTATCTGTATGTCTGTCTATATAAGTCTATCAAAATGTCTATCAAACTTATTAGTCAATATGTCAATCAATCAATCAATCAATCTCTCTATTTGTCTATCTATCTATCTATCTTTCTATTTATCTATCTATCTATATATTTCTATATCTATCTTTTTATCTATCAATTTGTTTATATACATGTCTATCAATCTATCTATCATTCTTTCTATCTATCTATATGTCTATTTGTCTTTCTATCTCTCTATCTATATGTCTGTCTATCTATCTGTCTATTTGTCTATCTATTTGTCTATTTGTTTGTCTATCTATATATCTGCATGCTTACATTATTGTCTACCTACTTGATTGCTTGCTTGTCTATCTATCTACATATCTATCTACCTATCTATCTATCTATCTATCTATTTTACAATCTATTTGTATATTTATCTATATGTCTATCTATCTATCTGTTTGTTTGTCTATCTATCTATTTATATATCTATATATTTGTTACTCTATCTATCTATCTATCTATCAGTCTATCTATCTATCTACTTGTATATCTATCTGTTTATATTTCGGTCTATATATCTTTCTATCTCTATATCTATCTATCTATCTATATATCTATATGTTTATCTTTCTATCTATCTATCTATCTATTTATCTACTTGTCTATCTATCTATCTATCTATAAATTTTTTCTATATATCTATATGACTATCTACCTACCTATCTATTTGTCTATCTATCTGTCTATCTATCTATCTATCTATTTTTTACTTATATGTCTACCTATCTATCTATCTGTTTGTCTATTTATCAATCTATCTGTCTATTTTTTATTTAATTATCTATCTATCAGTCTATCTATCTATCTACTTGTCTATCTATCTATATATATGTCTATATATTTTGTTATTTATTTGTCTATCTATCACTGTATCTATCTGTATATATATATATATATCTATATATCTATCAATATGTTTGTCTTTCTATCTATCTATTTATCTACATGTCTATCTATCTATTTATATATCTATATCTATCTTTCTGACTACATATCTATCTATCTATATGTCTATCCATTTCTCTATCTATCTATATATCTAACATTCTATCTATTAGTCTATCTATCTATTTTTCTATCAAAATATCTATCCTTCTATATATCAATCGATCTATAAATTTGTTTGTCAATATGTCTATCAATCTATCTATCATCCTACCTATCAATCTGTCTCTCTATTTATCTATCTATCTATATATATCTATCTATTTTTTCTTTCAATTTATTTATCTGCCTATCCATTAGTCTGTCTATCTGTCTATCTATCTTTCTATCTATCTATTTGTATGTCTATTTGTTAGTTTATATGATTATCTGTCAATTTATGAGTTTAATTGTTTGTTTGTCTATCTGTCTATCTACATACCTACCTGATTATTTCTCTGACTGACAGCTTGCCTACATGTCTCTCTATCCATTATAAGAAAATGTCTATTTAACTAAAGAAATTTAGCTAGGGAAACATTCCTAGCTAATTAGCTAGGAAATAGCTAGGGATTAGCTAGTGAATAGCATGATATTTTAATTGTGCATTAAATTAAAATTTTTGTCACTAATATTGTCATAGATTTGCATGCAAAGAAAAGTAGGAATTTTAGCAATGGATTTAGCAATAAATTTTCCCTAATTAATTAGAATGAGACAAAATTCATCGCTAAATAATTAACTGGATTTTAAAAATTGTATATATAATTACAAGCAATTATTCCTTAAATGCTTATTTTCTCAAAATATATGCATTTTGCTTGGGATTTTTCCCTAGCTATTTGTGCTAGTGATAATTTCTGTCACTAATCTTTAATGGTTTAATTTTTTTTAATATATTATTTGTTTTAATATTTTATATAATTTTGTATATTAAAGGTTTGTCATGGTCTATTGTTGAGTGATCCTTGAAAGATACATTCTTCTTATAAATAATTAAAATAGGATATTATAAATAAATAAATTATAAAAATATTTAAATAATAATTAAAATGTATATTAATAAAGACTAAAATAACTTTTTTTTGATTATAAAAAATTTAAAAATTTATACAAAATATTTTTCTTAAATATTTAATTATGTTATTTTAATATTAGTATTAAAAAACATTAAATAATTTATTATATAATTATAATAATTTTTAAAATAATTTTTTTAATAAACATAAATAAAAATTATTACTAATAAAAGCTAAAATAAATATTTGTATGATTAAATAAAAAAATTTATAAAAATATCTAATTTAACAAATAAACAAGTAAATATTTATATTATTTAAAGTAAAAATATATATATTTTTATGCTTATAAGAATCTTTTAAAAAAATAATTACTAAAAAATTTGAAAATTTTGAATTATAAAATAAAATTTTAATATTTTCATAAAATTTTTTAAAAAATAAATTTAAAGATTAATACATAGATGTTTTAATTACATCAAACGAATTTTGATGATTTTAAAAATAAATATCTCATGTGATTATTAAAAGAACACTTCATGTATTTTTTTAGGGTTTCAACAAAGTTATTTAAATATTACCAAGGGTATTTTTTGCTCATAAAAAAACTTATATTTATTTTAGCCCTATAAACACTTATAAAAATTACAACCAAACTGACACTAAGTTAATTTGAATAATATTTTATTTTTTTCCCCTACTAAAATTTATAAGAATTGAATAATTGAGTATGATTTTTAGAATTAGCTTTTAATACTCCATTTTTTATTAAAATAATAAAAATAACTTTTTTTTATTATCTTCTCACTTTAAATAATTTTTAGAATTTTATAAATTATAAATTATATCAAAAAATGTAAATATGTAAATATGTAATTATGTAATTATGTAAATAAGTAAATATGTAAATATGTAAATATGTAAATATGTAAATATATGAATATGTGAATATATGTAAATATGTCAATATATGTAATTATGTGAATATTTGTGTGTGTGTGTGAATTATATATATATATACACACATACATATACATATCTAAATGTTTAAATATATACATATATAAATATATAAATATATAAATACATAAATATATAAATACACAAATACACAAATACATAAATAGGTAAATATAATAAAATTGATATAAAATTTAGAAATAGATTATAAAATATAATCAAAAATTTGATATAAAATTTATAATGGTATATATTCTAACCTTTCATAAGCCCATATCCTATTATGGGCGAAATACATTAAAACCCCAATGTTTGCACTCCCCAGCCGAGAGCATGAGCACCCATTTGATTGCAGTAATGGTGTAGAGAAAATTCACCATTCATCATCGTTCTCTGCCATCAGCATCCATCACCATTGTCGTCATTGTCATCCTCCATCATCATTCACCATTATTGTCCATTATCTTCATTTGCCATCATCATGAAGAAGTATAAGCTTTGAGGTTGGCTTATATTTCTCATCTTCCAACTATAAATTGTGTTGGTTTATATTTTTCATATGCTTCTTTTTCTTATCGATTGATGATGTAGACGAGTCCTTTGGAACCTTCTCAGTAGGCTTCTTCTCTACCTGTCATCTAGGGATTATTTATTTTATTTTGATTCTATATTTTTTTAATACCTTATTCCTACATTATCACTATTTCTAGTCGGTATTTATTTTTGATTCTCATTTAGATTATAGTGTTCGATCACTTTTCAATGTTCAGTTTGATAGGTAATTGGCATGGCAGTTACACTATCATCAATAATATAATGTTTTTTAGAGAGAAAGTGTCCCTCTTATTTTAGGTTCATTATTTTTCCTTAAAAATTCTTGAAATGTTGACATGTCATGTATATAACCAGGAGAAATAATATGCTATTCAATTCATAAAATATATGGGCTTTGTTGAAATGTTCTGACATGAAAAATATCTTAATTTACAATATTCCACATAATAAAAATGAATACAATCACATTCAATAATTTATGAACAAATTAAACACAATTGCAAGTCTCCCACAATATCCTTGATCATGTGTTCAAACATAAAATGGTTTACAAATTATTTTTTAGAACCTTTAGAATTGTATATCATTTATGGTTTACAAATTATATGTGATTTGTGAAATTAAAATAATTTGAAAACTAACATAATATACCATAATTCACATAATTTACAATAGCCATTGCCATTCAATATTTGATAATGAGATTAAACCCAATTGCATATGGTGGAAGAGCTTGATGTTTATTTTTCTTGAATTATGAAAAAGACCTCAGCATTAAATGTGCTCTCTAAATTAACTATTTTCTAAAAAATATTTTTTATCAAATTTTCACTATCACTTCAAATTATATTAAATATATTGAAACACAAAAAAATATTAGTCTCTATCAGCTAAAATCAATCCTATATAAGTTCAAAGTGTTTTCAAGAAACAAATCATACATAATGTGTTTTTTGAATTTCTATCCTACAAAAAACCAATTCAAACATCATTTGTCTTATTTCAATCAATAGGAAAATAAGAAGTAGATTTTTTTTATTTATGGATTAATAAATTATTTTTTAAAAAAATATGCTTTCTTTTTTAAAATTCTTGTGCTAAAAAAATTAAATAAAACCATAACTCAATTAAATAACAAATAAAATCACAATATTATTTTTCAAGCTCGACATAATATATAGTTCAAGTCTATTATTGCACTCTTATATAATAAGCATTTCTTATATGTATTGAACATACTAAATACATGTTAAATATGAAGATTTATAAGAATATGTCTAAATGATCCAATATATCGATGTTTTTTGAAATGGAACTAAATCTAGGTAACTATTGGATAAATGGACTTGTATTATTCAATTTTGTCTTGATTGTTTGTTTAATTTTGATGGTTTATATTTGAAAAGAAACCATTTGTGTCACTGAAATAGTTATAAAAAAATTAATAAAAATGTATAACTATTTTGACAATCACACATGTATCTATAATTATAATTAAAATTTATAACAACATATATATAGTTATATGTTTAAACTATATATCTATAACTATTTATTATTATTTGTATAACTATATAAAACTTTTTATAACTATATGTAATTATATTTGTAACTATGTAAACTATTTTATAACTATAATTATAACTATATATAACTATTTTTTTAACTATATAATAATTTATAACTATAAGTATAATTCTATATAACTATATTTCTAACAAAATATACTATAAGTATAATAATATATAAAATATAATTGTATTTTACGATATGTATAACTAAAAAAATGTTATATATAACTCATCTTAAACTACATACATATGTATAACTATATGTATGATTAAATTTAATTATATATAACTCTATTTATAACTAAATATACTAAAGGTATAAGAACATATAACTATAAATAATTACCTTTTACTATATGTATAACTATAATAATATTATACATAATTATATTTAAATATATAATTTACTACATATATTTAATATATATTTTTATATATTAGTATAAAAAATGTATTTAACTATATCTATACCTATACATAACTATATTTATATATATATAAAATTATATGAAAAAATATATATACCTACATGTATAAATATAAGTATAACTATATGTGTAACTATATGTATAATCACATGTAACTATATTTATAATTAAATGTATAACAACATACAACATTATGTTTAATTATATGTGTATGAATATTTATAAATATTTTTATAACTATATAAAATTCTATATAATTAAATATAACTATATTCGCAACCATGTATACATATATGTCAGTCTATATATTTGTTTATAACTTTGTATACATGTATCTATAACTACTTATAACTACTTGTATGAATATATATATATATATATATATATATACATAACTATATGTTTAACTATATATACCTATAACTATAAAAATTTATATATAATTATATGCATAATAAATATATTTAAAACTATATAAAACTATATGTTTTACCAATTCTATTTTTATAAATAAATGGATAACAACATATAACTATATATAACTTTTTAAAACTATATTTATAACTATATATTACTATGTATAATTATATGTAACTATATCTATAACTATATGTATAACAATGTCTGATGACTATATATAACTATTTGTTTAATTATTATTACCAAAAAAATATTTTACCAATCAAATTTTATCAATAGATTGAATCCATTGATAACTACGGACATAATACCATCAAAATTTCAATATGGAGTTTCCCAACTGATTTAATAATGGGTTACCAAATGGTATTTTTTAAATGATAAGATTAAACTATTTTGATTATCACTAGATCCAACAAATAATTATCAATGGATTAATAATAAAATTTTTGAATAGATTAAATTCTATTTATAAATTTTGCTGGGTGTTGAAGTTAGGTTATTAGAAATGGTATATATCTTGTTAAACATTAGCTAGGACTTTCCACACAAATTCGTGTAGTCAAAATATCTATCAGACAAGATATAATCCACACACTAAATCATTTTTAATTAATTTTTTGTTAATTTTTTAGCACTATATTTATTTTGTAGACTACCATAACAAACTACATGCATTCACTATCCACACTACCTCAAAAAGCATGACACACTACATGCATATAATTTCCCACTACCTTTCCACACATGCATCCACTGTGCACACTGCCACATAGCTCATACCACACAACCACCTGATTTATGCAGCATAAATGTTAATAGTGGTGTTAGGCTATGTGGATTGTTGTGAACCTTTAACCGGTGATGCAGACAACAAACAATATATATAAATATTTGGTAGTGACAAAGATAGTTCAATTTATTATTGATGTGGAAAATAACGTAGTTTTGATGTTTCAGGAAGATTTTGGCCATAGTGTGGCCATTCAAAGTGCGATGATGTGATTCTTGTAATCATGAACCAAATAGTGATCCATGTCGATAGTGTCCACATCAGTTGGCACAATATAGTGCTGGTATTTTGGTATGATGCTAGTATTGCTTTTGTACATTAGTATTTTGTGTGATTAAAATTGCATGAAACTTTGATTTTAAAAATTTTAGCATAAAATTATCATGAATTGTGTGTTTTATCTTTATATCATTATAGTCTTCAATCTCAGAGAAGCAAATTGGAATGCTATTTGGTCAGTCATTGGTGCCATGGTTCAAATATAGGGTTACTCCTAATTATCTAACCTGGTCCAAAAACTTATTTGCATAGGATTTCCACCTCACATTGGTCTTCATCTTCATGATGCCTTTTCCTTTCTACTCAACATGTCTTCCACTTCTTGTTAGATTTTTGTTTTTGTTGTTTTGTTGCAACTGCCTTTTGAAGCATGAAGATTGGAACAATCATCTGCCTCGGAGGGATGACAAATCAATCTTCTTAATATGTTATTAATTCTATTTGATTTCAATTTAACGTGCTATAATGTTGTGAATTGAAATTTTATAAACTTCTTTTATAAATAGAGAATGCAATTTGTGTAGATCACTAGAAGTTCAGTGGATCACATGCATTGCTTTGGTGATGTAGTTGGCCACCATCAAGATTCTGGTCTTGCATGCTATGCTTTGATTGTTTGTTTTTTAAAAGATGCAAGCTGTATGAAAAATATTTTTTAAAAGATTCTGGTACTACATGCTAGGCTCTGATTGTTTATTTGTTAAAATATTCAAGCTATTGCAATTAATGCAAGCTATTTTTTATAAGATTCAGGTATTACATGCTAGGCTCTAGACTTATAATATTCAATTTTGTTTTGATTGTTTGTATAATTTTTATGGTTCATATTTGAAAAGAAACCAATTGTGCCACTGATATTGTTGCAAAAATTAACAAAAGTAAGTTTTTTTCCCTAGTGCAATAAGAATGGTGCTTTTCCGTGAGCTTTGGATGCTTATTTGAATGCTTCATTTTATTTTCTTCTTGTTTTCTTTTTTAATTTTTGAATGAATTCCTCAAAGAATGCTGCATTTGATAATGGTTTTTATATATGGGAGTTAAAGGCAGCTCTATCAAGCAGTGAATAATAGATCATTACTGAATGTGCAATTTCTAACATTTCAGAAGTGCCTAATGTCATTCCTCCCTTGCACTATGATTTTATGATATCTGATGTATTTGTTTCTGGTGATCTCGGTGGTAATGAATCTGATGTTATGGCTAGGGAGCTCCTTGTTTCTGTTAAAGTTTCTTTGGTCATCAATCTAGCTAAGCTGTATATTTGCTAGGGTTGCAAGGGAATCTTAATTGGCGATAGCACAGGTATAGGTTACTTTTGATAAATTGACTTTTTTTTCTATTTTTTTTCCGAGTGATGTAAGAAGATTATTATTCTTCATTGTGCTCAATTTGGAATGGATATTACTCCCATACATAAGCTTGTGTAGTATTGCTCCATGTTTCATACATTAGTCATTCTATGCTTTTCTATGTTGGAGAAATAATGAGATTGAGTTTAAATGCTTATTGTTCCAAATAATTCCATTTATAATGTTTTGAAAATAATTGAACTATATAAACTATGGTAAAATGAGTAATAATAGATATAGTATAAAAGAATTGAAGCATCCTAATACCAAGAGTTTTCTGTAGAATATTTATACATTGTCAAATATACTTTTGTATATATGTGCATTTATATTATTGAGCAATTGCAGTTCCATAGATGTGATTTTAAGATATAGAAGAAGAAAGAACAACAAAACGAACCACGACAGAAACAAAAATGAAAATATAAATAAGAAATAAGATGGTTCACTAGTTGCTCAGTATGACTAGATACATCCACCAGAAAATGCTTATATATTACAGATTAAACCAAATCAAAAGTCTTATAGTATGTGCAGTGTAGAAATGGTCATGATAAATCGTGCAGATAGAGAAAGAGAGAGAAGATGAATAGTTCTAGTTCGTGAAAATTGTAACACAATAAAATACAATATAAAATATGTTATATTAAAACATTCTCAGTTCAATTAACTAGAGAGGTTAGGATCATCAGGCAAGTCAGGCACTACTCCAAAAATTTCGGCACAGTGACTGGTCAGCAGGAGCTCCATTATTGTGCAACTACTGGATCCTCGGCCTTTTAATATTTTCTTTCATGCACTTAAATGAAAATATTAAAACAAAAATATTTGGTTATACAAATAGATTATCAAAAAATATAATATATACAGAATATATATTATGGTAAATATATTTTTCTATATATGTAACTATACATATATGCTGATGTATGTATGTACACACACATATGTATATATATATTTGTACATATATACTATAGCATTATATATATGGTATAAGTTGTATTTCATAATTTTATAGAATATAATCTTTTTTTAATAGAATATATGTACATATATACTATAGTATATATGTATATATATATTACATTAGTATATATTTATAAAAACAAAACCTTTTTTATTATTTATGTTGATTTGATTGATTGGTTTAATTTTCATACAGATATGGTACCATAATTTTCTTCATACGAAGCTTGTAGAAGCGAAGGGATTTTTCACTAGACATGACACAACACGACTATGACACCTTTGACACAATTGAAAGATGGTGATCAGAAAATATGGGGAAGAGAAAGCAATGTAAATTTCATGAATAGATTATAATTTATATATTATCGTTCATACATTGATGAAGAAGAATATGTAATAAAATTTTATTATGTTTTTGTTTTAACTATGTTGCATATTGTATGAAAATAATTTATTTATTGTTTTTATTTTTTTTAAATTATAAATAATGTTTTATAGGTTATGTTTTTTTCAGTTTAAAATAAAATCTTTAAAATATGTAATTAAATTTTTGTAAAAAAATATAATTCACTGAAAATATGTTTGGAATAAAAATAATTAGGGATGATTCCCTCGAAATGTAGCTAGGGATATTTCTACGGCTCTAAATTACGATAAAAATTAGCTTGGGAAAATAAATTTAGCTAAGGAATTTTTTGTCGTCAAGTTTTTGCTAGGGAATTTTTCCCTCATTAATATTTAACCACAAGTACTTTAACTTTGGAAAACTTCCATCATAAATATATCATTATTATATTTTAGCGACGGAGAAAACCCATTTAGCTAGGGATATTTGCCTAGCTATTTGGAATTTTTGTTATAGTGATCTATCTATTTTATAACCTATTTGTAAAACTAATTGTCTGTATATCTTTCTATCTGTGTATCTATCTGACTATTTATACATCTATCTATTTATTTTTTGGCTATCAATTTGTCTATATTTTAGTCTATCTAACTATCGATCTACTTGTTCATCTATCTATCGATCTACTTGTCCATCTATCTATCTATATCAATCAAGATATCTTTCCATCTATCTATATATCTTTCTATCTATCTATCTATCTATATATGTGTCTATATGTTTATCTATATATCTATCTAATTATTTATTTACTTATCTATCTATTTATCTATCTATCTAAATAACTATCTATATATATGTCTATATAACTACCTACCTATCTATCTATCTATCTGTCTGTTTATCTGTCTATCTATCTGTCTATTTGTCTGTCTGTCTATCTATCTAATAACCTATCTATCTATCTAATGATCTATCTATATATTTATCTATCAATCTATATAACTATCTTTCTATCTATTTGTCTATCTATCTATATATCTGTGTATCTATCTATCTATGTGTGTGTGTGTATCTATATATATATATATATATCTGTCTATCTATATTTCTATCTATCTATCTTTCTTTCTTTCAATCTGTCTATTGATCTATCTATCTATAGGTCAATTTATCATATAATCTTTCTTTATTTATTTCTATCTATATATTTATCTACTATCTGTCTATCTAACTGTCTATCTAAATGTCTATCTATCTATCTATCTATCTATATATTAATCTAATAATTTGTATGTATATATATATATATATATCTATATATTTGTATATCTATCTATCTTTCTATATGTATATCTATATATCTATCTGTCTATCTATCTATCTATCTATCTATCTGTCTACCTATCAATCTATCTATCAGTCTATTTATATGTATATCTACTTGGCTATTTATCAATCGACCTATCAAACTTTCTAAGAATCTATCTAAAATTATGTCTATCAATCTATCTATTTTTCTATCTATCAAACTATCTGTCTATTTATCTATCTATCTCTCTATCTTTCTATCTATATGTCTACCTATTTGTCTATCTATCTATTTATCTATCTATTAGTCTATCAATTTTTATATCTATTTGTCAATCAATCTCATAACAAACTATCTATCTATTTATATATCTATTTTTCTATCTGCCTATCTATCTATATATTTGTCTATCTTTTATTAGATTGTATGATTGTCTATCATTCTATGTTTCTATTTGTTTGTTGGTTTGTTTAGCTATCTGCATACATGCATGATTGTCTACCTGCCTAATAGCTTGCATGTCTGTCTGTCTAGCTTTCTGTCTGTCTATCTATATATCTGTCTATCTATAAGTTTATTTATTTATTTAGCTATCTATCTAAATATTAGTTTATCTATATGTCTGACTAATTGTCTATGTATCTATCTATATATCAATCTATATTTCTTTTTATCTAATAGTATATCTAACTGTCTATCTATAAATCTTTCTTTATGTTTATATATCTGTCTATCTATTTACTTATCAACTTGTCTATCCATCTTTCTATCTATTTATCTATATAAATATCTATCTATTTACCTATCTATCTATATGTCTATCTAACAACTTATCTATCTACCTTTCTTTATGTCTATCTAGCCGTCTTTCTATATGTATATCTATCTTTCTATTTATTTACCTATTTATCTATCTATATATCTATCTACCTGTCAGTCTCTCTACGTATTCATCTCTCTATTTATCCATCTATCTATATATCTATTTGTCTATCTATATTTCTATCAATCAATTAATCAATCAATATGTTTTTCTATCGATTTGTCAATCTATATGTCTATTTATCAGTATATATATAAATATCTGTCTATCTATATAACTATTTATCTACCTACCTACCTACCTATCTATCTATCTAGCTATAAATCAGTCTAATAATATATTTATATATCTATTTATCTATCAGTGTATCTTTTTCTCTATATAAATGTCTATCTATCTATCATCAGTCAGTCAGTCATTCTATCTATCTATCTATTAATCTATCTATTAATCTGTATATCAATATGTCTATTTATATATCTATCAATATATCTATTAATCTCTCTATCAATAGGTATATCAATCAATCTATCAATTTTTATATCATTTTGTTTATCAACCCGTGTATCTATTTATCTTTCTTTCTTTTTCTCTATTTGTCTATCTATCTATCAGTTTATTTATCTATCAATTTTTATATCTATATGTCTATCATTCACTCTATGAAATTATTTATATATCTATCTATCTATTTATCTATCTATCCATCTATCTGGCTGTCTATCTATCTATTTGTCTGTCTATATATCTATTTGTCTATATGTATGTCTGTTTTTCTATTTGTCTATTTGTCTGTTTGTCTATTTGTCTATTTTTCTATCATTTTATATGTATATTTGTTTGTTTGTATATCTATTTGTCTGCCTACCAACCTAATTGTCTCTCTGGCTGAATACTTGCTTGTCTGTCTATCTTTATATCATTCTATCTATTTGTATTTTTTTTATTTGTCTATATGTATAACTATCTATTTGTCTATATTGATATTAGTATATCTGTATATCTATATAGCTAGCTATCTATTTATCTATCTATCTATTAGTCTATATAACGATCTATTTATCTATCTATCTACTTGTCTATTTATGTGTTTGTGTGTATATATATATATATGTATCTTTTTTTCTTTATATCAATATCTCGATCTATATATCTATCTATTTGTTTATTGATTTATCTATATATCTATCTATATATTTATCTATCAAACTATTTATATTTAACTATCTAATTTTTTTTCCTATCTACTTGTCTATCTAACTATCTATCTATTTGTCTATCTATCTTCTATCTATCTATCTATCTAAATGTATATCAACCTGTATATCAATATGTCGATCTATAAATCTATCTGTCTGTCTAATAATTTGTTGATTTATCTATCTATCTATTTGTCTATATGTCTATCTATTTATCAAATAATCTAACTATGTATCTATCAATTTGTTAATCACTCTATCTATAAATCTTTCTTTCAATCTATCTATCTATTTGCCTAAAGATTTGTCTATCTATTTGTCTATTAATATGTCTATCTATCTATCTATCAATTTGTCTATTTATCTATCTATGTATTTGTCTTTCTATTTGTCTATATGTCTATCTGTCTCTCTATCTATTTATTTATTTGTCTATCTATCTTTCTATCTATTTGTCTATCTATCTACATATATATATATCTATATCTATATATCTATCTATCTTTTTCTCAATATAATAGTCTATCTATCTATCTATCTATTTTTTTATTTAATTGTCTATTTATTTATCTATCTATCTATGTGTCTATCTATCATTTTGTCAATCTATCTATCATCATGTCTATCTATCAATCTATATTTATTTCTATGTATCTATCAAACTATATTATTATCTATTTATCTATCTATCTATTTGCCTATCTATATGTCTATTTATCTATAAATCTATCTATCTGTCTGTGTGTTTATATATATATATATATATATATATCTATCTATCTATCTATCTATTTATTTATCTATATATCTATGTGTTTGTCTATATATTTGTCTATTTATCTCTCTATCTATTTGTCTATCTTTTTGTATATCTTTCAATCTTTTAATCTATCTATTAATCAATATATCTTTATGTATATCAATCTATCTTAAAATATGTCTATCAATCTATATATCAATTTATATATAAATCTATCTATCTATCTACCAATCAATCTATCAATTTGTCTATCTATCTAGTTTCTTTTTTTATGTCTATTTATTTAATTATCTATTTGTCTATCTATCTATCTATCTATTTTCTGTCTATCTATCTATCTATCTATTAATTTATCTATTGATAAATCTATCATTTTGTGTCTCAATCTATGTGTTGTGTGTGAGTGAGTGAGTGAGTGAGTGAGTGTGTGTGTGTGTATATATATATATCTATCTAATTATCTCTTTATAAATCAATCTATCAATCATTCTATCATCTATATATCTTTCTATCTATCTGTATGTATTTCAGTCTGTTTTTCTATTTATCAATCTTTCTATCTATCTATTTATTTATCTGTCACTCTATCTATCTATTAGTCTTTCTATCTATCTTTTTGTTTATATATCAATTTATCTATGAATCAATCTTATTATCTATCTATCTATCTATGTATGTATCAAACTGTTTATCAATCTATCTATCAACCTCTCTATAATATATCTATCAATCTTTTATCAATCCATCTATCTATTAGTCTATATATCTGTTATCAATCTTTTTATCAATCTATCTATTAGTCTATATATGTTTTTGTCTTTCTATCTTTCTATTTATTTGTCTATCTATCTATCTATCTATTTATCTATTTGTATAGCTATTTGTCTATCTATCTATCTATATTTCTATATATCTATCTATCTATCTATTTATTTATCTGTCTATCTATCTGTCAATTAATCAATCAATCTACCTATTTGTTTATCTGTATGACTATATCTATATCTATCTTTATATCTATCATTATGTATATCTATCTATTTATATTTATATTGATTTATTATTTTATCTATTTGTATATATATCTATCTATTTATCTATCTCTTATTTATCTTTTTTTGTCTATATATTTATCTATCTATCTGTCTGTCTATCTATCTATCTATCTCTCTATCTATATGTATGTCTATCAACCTACCTACCTATCTATCTACTTATCAATCTTTTTATCTATCTCAATCTTTCTATAAATCTATCTATCCAACTATCTATATATTTGTGTATCTATCTTTCTATCTATTATTCAATCTATTAATCTATCTAACTATCTACTTATCATTCTATTTGTCTATCTAATAATCTATCTATCTCTCTTTCTCTATATTTGTCTAACTTTCTATATGTGATTCTATTAGACTTTCTATCTATCTATCTATCTATTTGTATACTTTTCTTTGTATCTATCTATTTATCTATATATATAATATATATATCTATATATCTATCTATCTCTCTATGTGTATGTATGTCTATTTATTTATTTATTATCTATTTATTTATTTATCTATCTATTTATCTATCTATGGATTTGTATATCTATATGTTGTTTATTCAGTCTATCTATCTATATTTCTATATATATATATATATCTATCTATATGTATATCTATCTGTCTATCTATATGTCTATCTATCTACCTATCTATCTATCTATATATCTATATATCAGTCTAATAATATATTTATATATTTATCTATTTATTGGT